>JAPMAE010000135.1:19471-33013 GCA_036584705.1 Rhyacophila sp. 25_7 | reverse complement strand
TAGCTGTCTATTTTATTATTAGTATTATTTATTTAAAAATCAAAATAAAAAATATTGAAGGTCTAAAAATAAAATGCTGCTTATTGTTGATGCAATTTAAATACAAAATGTATATTTGTTTACTTAATAATCATATTAAAAATAGCATTTCGTTACAGCAGAGAAGATATCCTTTCAAGTTTCTTGAAGTAAAATTAATTTATCTAAATAATTTTGGAACTGATGATCTTTTTTTCATTGCTATACAATTAAATGCCCTGCATAATATAAATTATCTGTGATAATTATTTGTTTGCTGCTATATTCACTATAACTCCTCCAGTATTGAATTTCTATCTATCATCGAAAGCTGCAGATGACCATGCAATAACGAAATAATGTTCATCATTAATATTAGTATTGTATGGCAACCATTGTTATTTCGGAGATTCTTTTCCACAATAAGTGCCGTTAGCGAAAGAAAATTCAAGAATGGGCGGCACACAATAGTAATAATAACAGGCGCATAATAATCATAATATTTTTTATCCGTCAAAAGAAACGCAGATACACGTCTAAGCACGTTTGGAATACTTACACTAGAAAAAAAAAACAAACATTTTATTATTATGTTCACTCAAGTGCATACTAAAATAGAAAAATAAACATAAAACTTGAAAAAATATATGCGTAGATGGCAAATTTGCTTTGGTTCAGAAGTGAAATATTATAGTTTTAAAAGTTTTAGTGCTTAATGGTTGCATAAATGTTAAGTGGTCTTACAATGAGACGGCAGCCGCGTGGATAGTAAAATATTGTAAAATTTTTTTAGCTACATTATCTTTGGAATGGTTTTTGATAACTGTATATACAATTATTATTTCGTGATTATTTTAGGCCAACTAGATAAAAACTGAAACTATCAATTGGTATAAAAGGTGATTTTTTACTAATTTAAAATTAAGAGCTGCTGAAGATTTTTTGATTGATCGCCGTGAGGCAAAGACAAGCTGTTACTTTTCAATAAGTGTTTTTTTTGTCTGACTTGATCGACAGTTTTAAATGAATATTAAAATTTCATATGTAGTAATATATTAAGTCGAAAAATGCTTTTTAATTAAATATTTTTCTTGTTAAATGCTTTATAAACATATATTATAAAAATGTTTTCAAATACTAAAACCATTATCAAAAATAAAATTCCTATTTAATTACAGGATTGAAAAATCTTTGTATATTAGATATTTGCCTTGTCTTTGGAAACTTTAAAATTTTGTCGATTATGACTACTAAGCATTTACAAAATTTCGCAAACTGATTAAAAACCATTCATCTGACAAAAAGGAGAGCTCTCTTAAACTTTGAAAAGGAAGCAATTTTGTTCGCCTTCATTCGACACTGGAATTATTTCCGATGAGTAGAAAACTTAAGTCGAAATTGAATTTTTCATTTGACACTTTGGAACAGTGCTGTATTCAAAATATGGTCAAACTGTTAACATTTGAATTAATTAAACAAAGTCCATGGGCATATTAAATAGTTTAAAATTATGTGTTAAATTTAAAAGAAATAAGTATGAGTATTCAAAATAAAACAAAAATATGATGCATCGTATATGTTATACATTCACGTTATAATTATTTACTACATTTATAAATTTCCCAATAAGTATGTTAAATAATACATTAAAAAATATATTAGCATTGAAAACATGCTTAATTCTTGATTAAGAAAATTATGCTAGTACTTTCTTGAAATCTTAATAAATTATATAATTATTTATTTACAATGAACACTTTGAAGCACATAATTAAAAAAAATACAAGATCAATATCCATCAAGAATATCTTCATGTTTTTATATTTGAAAATTCTTTCGTTAATAATTATATACTGCAAGTATTATCAAAAATGCTATTATATTATGGTATTTTTTTTATTTTAAATATTTTTCAATTTAATAAATAACTTTTAACCTTTAATTTCTGAGTTTTTTATGTGTTATACATACTCGTATATATATATATATACGAAATTAAGTTCACTATATAGTCGCTTATTACAAAAATTAACTACGTTTGAGTAAAGTTTATCATAAAAATAAACTAATAAGCAAAATGTCTGATAATAGTGTTATTCAATAAAGAGTAATGTTTTGAGCAATATACTAAACTCGATAATTTAACACCAATTAATTTTGAGAATAGATTTCTACTTCGGGGGATGTCAAATAAATTGATGAATAAAAGGTGAATATTTTTTATTTGTGAAAGTAACTAATGCTACAAAAAGCAAATTTTTGCTAATATTTGTTATTATCGACAAAATATTTTCCTATGTACGTCATTTCGCTACAGTTGTCATTATATTGCGGGAAAATGGTGCGCCAAATGCAAAGCTGCAAGCAAAAGCATCCATGACAATTGTTCATATTGATTCTACTAAAAAAACTTATACATTGAGTGCTTATAAATAAGAATACAAATTTTACTATTAGAATAGAATTTGTCATTATATCCAAGAATTATAGCAAGTGTCTATTTTATATATTACTCGTAATTTATTATTATACGAAATTTTAAATCTAAAGTTTATGGAAAAGTCTCTAAGAGTTATAAATTAAATTATTAAACGAGTATTTGTTTATTTTTTCAGTTATATAATTTTCGTTACTTTTAACCAAAAAATGACGTAAATTGGTTCATGCTTTTTCAATTCAAAAAAGAAAATGTTTTTCTATTTATTTTTTACAAATGAAAGTTTATGGCGTATTTTTTAAAATAATATAAGCTCAGTCTTAGAAAAAAATTTACTTGTCTACGTAAAGTCGTTTAAGATAATGTCGACTTTTCTCGAAAAAATCTTTTTTATATTATTTAGAATTATATAATGAAAAATGTAAAAATACTTGTCGTGAAAAATTCAGCAAACCGTGAAAGATAAACGGTCTCATCATTTCTGTCAGGGTATACAAGAAAAATGAAAATATTATAATATAAGGAATAAACATTTTAATAAAAATATATTGCGTTCATAGTACGAAACATATTAACTTGATATACGTTTTAAGCACTTAACATAGACTCTAAATTCGTATTTTAATATTATTTATGATAAGATTACAATGTATTAATTATACAGTAAAGTATTAATTGTAGCATTATTAATCAATATTTTAATTTTCTTCAATGAATTTTCTTGCTTTATATTATTTTATTTTTGACAAAATCTCGTTATCCACAGATTACAAATTTTACAGGAAACAAAAAATTGTATAGGATATGATCTGTGATGAAATTATAAATAGTTTTTTCTTTGTTTTAGATATATTTGTCATTTATAATACGTTTTTACAAGAAAACCTGATATTATGAATCCAATTAACTACTCGAATGTGACTCGAATCAACACAAATATGATGTTGAAAAAATTGGTGGGTTATGACATATTGACGTTTGGCAAAAGTAATAATATAAAAAATATTTACCAAAATTATATATTAATACTAAAAAAGGTCAATTTAAAACAGATGACTGGATATTTTTATCATCATTAAATTCCCCAACAACTATTTTCATTACGAGTACAGTTTATTATAAGTATTATTATTAATTGAGAGTAAAGTTTGTACATAAGTTAGACCCAGTATGTTAGGATTATTATTTTATACAGTAGATAAAAGAAGAAATCAAAAATATCTTATACAATTTCAAAAGCCTTGACGTAGGTTAATTTCATTTTAATGTGTCCGAAAAGCAACCTGAAAAGTTTGATTTAAATATACCAGGAGTGCATATTTTATATTTTCATTAAACTTTTTGTCAAGTTTCAATAAAAAAAATATTTATTTGCCCCAAGGTATAAAATGTTTAGTTAAATTGTTAAAGTATTTTTATCTTTAATTAATTTTAATACATTTTAAAACTCTACACATTTTGAAAAAATGTTATTAGCATTTTATGTTTATTTAATTTGAATATATATGTTATTTAATATAGAAAAAAAAATGTTACTTGAAACTATTTTATTCTGGTGTTTTAGTATCTACGAATTTCAATGGGTTTCAAATAACGTATCACAGTGTTTCATAATATTTCTTCGCTTAATGCAAATCAAAACTTTGATAGAACTGTATGATATACAATACGTAACAAATATTAAGTTATAAAAAAATATTCGCCAATATTTTCCTCAAGAACTGTTTACTCACTATGTAGTGAAACTAGTATAGTGCTTAGTTGGATATCTAGATGACAATGCGTTAAATAAAACAACGTTAAACGAGACAATTTTAGCACATAGTAAATAAAAAAAGCTACGACAAATTTTTACTTTTCACTTATTGATTTGTATTTGAGAATAATCGTAAATCAATGAAATGCCGAGATAATTTGAAATAGCGTAATTTTTGTATTCATTTTAGGCTGGGAGCAGACCGCATTATATTGAATCGGCGTTAATCAAGAGTGCTAAGCGAGATTTAATTTTATATGAAATGAAGCTCTTAATTCATACATACTTTACATATGCATTTTTTTTCAATATTTTCGTATTTTATCACCATTACGGAATGATGGTATATTTGTCATCCTTTTGTCAAGTCCCATAATGTTGATAAAAGAGTTTTTTGATAATTTAACACTTTTTGTTATCCTAAAGTTTACTTTGGCAAATCGTATTTTTTTTTGCCAAAAATATATAATTCTATTTATAGCATGATGCATAATTTATCTTTTATTTTTGATTTTTCCCTATCATACTTTTATGTGTTCGGATCAATAAATGCTGGATTGTATGAATGAATGGGAAAAATAATCTTTTCTCTCATTGCGATTCACCGATACATTACTTGTCATCATCTCATAATAAACTGCTTAGCATTGATCTGAAAATTAAATTCTCTGAGAAATGGTGCTATTGAACAAAAAAAGACCAATCATGAAGAGTAAAACTTAGAAAATAATTTTAGATATAGATAAGATATGTTGAACTAAAGAGTAAAATATTAAAACAATTTATAAATTACCTAACTTATAGAAAGTATGCAACCTCACCGTCGTTTAAGAATTCAAATCTTCCCCGCCTTTTTCCCATCTGATAAACTATATTATAATAAAGGGTGGATTATAGAAGGAGAGAGAGAAAAAGGATATATCATATTTATTTATTCCAGACAGGATGTCGTTCAGTTTGTCGCTACGAGACGGTGACGTGTTAGATTAAGGGGTCGTGTCAAAAACACTACTCGATTTCCGTTAGCCCTTACGCCCTTTTTTCGAGGGGTAAGAAGATACTACGGCGCTTTATGCTCAATTTATTCAAAACTTAAAAGGCGGGTGAATGTCTATTGTATGAGGATCTAGTAATATTTTCAATATAAAATTTCCCACTGGAAAAATGTTCAGCTTTATAGATTTGATATGTTATAGATTTATAGATTTAATGCATTATTAAATATTTAATGCGATTTGAAAAACGCTAAAATATACATATCAGCTTTTAAAAAATAACAAATTTAACTCAGTCCATAAAATATTGTTTTGGTATTATTTTTATTGACAAATAATTTATGAAACTGAAGTTCTTTTATGACAGTTGACGTTTTAAACAATAAAAAGATGTTCTTAAAACCCCATCAAATATCTTAACGCACTTTGATAAGTCATTTAAATGAGAAACTGTAAGGAAATGTCTTCATTTTCTTTGGCAACCGAGTATCGTAATGTTACTTGGTGTATCATTATGTGCGTTACATTGTTGACTATTCAAAATAAAATGAAGACGAAATCAATGATGAGCTACTCTTTACATAATATTCAAAACTTTAAACTAAAAATAATAATTCAAACAGTGTATATATAAAAAAGGTTAATATATTTATGAAACTATAAAAGAAAAACGTTTATATTTTTAAAAATATGTTACTTTTTCCATATGTGTAAAATTAAGACAAATACGATATTTGTATATTAATTTATCTTAATATGGATATTTTTAAAAAGTATTATCTAATAAGTTATATATCTACATTTTCTTCAGTTAATGTAGTAATAAATCAATGCAGCTATTATAATAAAAGAAACTTTCAATGATATTTGATATGATGGAATATTAACTATACTAACACTTAATAACACTTATTTTCGAAATATGTAATAACTACGCGCTAGTTATTTTTTTTTAGAATAAATAATATCCTTTATTTGTTGAAAAAAATTAAATGAATTATTTTGAATATAAACTATATTTCTATTAAAAAAATATCTTGATCGCCTCGTTACTCATTATGACTGGACATTAAGATATTTACAACGTCTAATAATAGTTTTTTTAGTTAAGTAAATGAGAAAGACCTTGTACATTGTGTTTTTATTGTTAATTATTTAACAGACAGTGAAATTTCTGAGTCTGAAAAAAATGGCGAAAAGAGTATGGACAAACTATAAGAACAAAGGATTTATTGTTGATTTCTTTTAAAGCTAAATTTAGAGAAAGATAATATTTGTTTTTAGTACTTCTATTTTTGACAACTGAATTAAAAATATCTTAATACAATACGAGTCTTCTTTTTATTAATTATTATACTCAAGATCATCCAAAAGGAAGGAATCTTGAAAATCTGGTCAGCTGGTAACGAACGACATGATGAGCTTCTGATGTGGATTCACCAACATCGAAGAAACTTTATTATTTTTTATGTACTTCTAAACAGACAATTTAAAGAAATATTTTTTTTTCTTTTAAGTATATAAAATATTAGTGAATGAATATTGTAAGTTAAGTTGCCAAGATAATTTTTTTATACCGATGCATACCCATGATTAACGTATCTTATTTACGCGATTAAATACCAACATTCAAATACATCTAGCTTTAAATATATTAATATAATACATAGAAAGTGAAATGATTTTAAGATATATAAACTATTTAAAAATAAATTGATAGCCTTTTACTAAAGTTGAAATAAGGTGAAATAGAAAATTGTTAGTGCACATATCTAAAAGAATTAGTTGTTTTACTAGCAGATGGCGTTAAGTTAAAAAATACTGTTTTGAAATAATTGATTTTTAAAGTTTGAATCTCTTACATACAATTAACGATAATATGTTAGGGCAACTGGGACTGTAAGTCTTGTTGACGTTCTTTTCTATAATTAGAATATACCTAGAATCTCCTAATCCGATCAGCCAAATAATTCTTAGTGGGCTTACTGTATGTTGCAGTCAATATCGAATTAATGAGTAGTGACATTTTTATATTACAGAAAAGTACAAGGAATATGACCAAGTTTGTTTTACCAGACAATAGAACTTGCAAAATTTTACTCATGTGAATTATTGAGTAAAATCGGTCATTTTTCGACTTAACGCTTTTGTCATTATACTGGCGATAAACAATACTTATGATAGATCAATAGTATCTTAAGAGATAATTTACAGTTATACAAAAGGAAGTAAGTAATAATAATGACCAATGAGAGTTCATGTTTTATAAATAATTATTTTTTAGAAAAAACTGAAGGTTACATATATCAAGTCAGTAAAATATAGAATAATATATATTTTTTCTAAGTATAAAATAAATACAGAATTTATAGCGATGGCTAAAATACTGAGGCCGAATTTTAATAAAACAGTGGGCAATAATATTTATATTGCATTACATCGTTTCGGCTTCGAATTGAAAATATTTCTTTATATCATATCAAACACACGCTGTTTATAGAAATACTCCAACAACCCTATCACAAGGACACTTGTATCTGTCCAAGGATCATAAATAAATACGCTTCGTATGACGATGAAGTTTGCCGCCACTTCAAAACTTCGATGAAAATTCTGTCAACGGGGAAGAATCGCTTTGACAAATTGCACTCGTCATTGACACAGGAAAGCGGTCGCCGCGGAAATGTTTTTGTTTGCATTTTCGTTGTTCTGCAAATGTTTGATGGAATTTTAATGGAAATATTAAGCACGCTGTTCAATCATTCGATGTCATTTGCCATACTTTTTGCTCCACGCACAGCATATTTATAAATATATATATTCATATATAAATATACTCATATGCGTGGCAAAAATATGTTTAAACGTTACACGAAAGTAGTAAGATTGATGATAATACAACAATAGAAGTATTTCGATAATTATGAAATAAAAAGTAGAGTATTCTGCTAATAAAGATTTGAATGGGTATAATAAAACATTTTTTTATATATTAAATTATAATAAAAAATACAATCAATTAAGTTACTTTATAATTCCTTAAAAATTTGCGACTTTTAATGTGTTTTTATTCAATTTGTACATATTTATTATGCTATAGATACAAATTTCCAATAAACAATAATCATAAAACCCATATGGTTCGTCCAATATCGGCATAGTTACATGAACACAAAGATAATTTCTTTACAATAATTTATTAAAAAGTAATAACGGAACATTTATTTATATTTTAACGTTTGTTAAAGGCATTTATCGGAGTTACATATATTTACGAAACAATTTTTACATAAATACCTAAAAATTATATGTTCATTCTAGTACGTAGATAAATTTTGTAATAAAAAAATAATTTTTTTTTCGCCTAATAATTTAACAAAGGTTACAAAAAATAATTCGTCATCAAAATTAAATTTTGCTAAAAAATATGTAATTTTTTCGACATTTGTCTCGTTATTTTTGGTAAATATTTTATCTTCACTGAAGTACATGTATGAAGTATAAATATATATTCCAGGAAAATCTTGATATAATATTTTGTAAATGCTTTTATCGCAAATGTTATGTTATTTTACGGCTGATTTAATAATATAAATAAATGGATATCAGAAATAACAATAATATGTTTTTAGAAGTAACGTTTTGACGTACAATTCTTTATGTTTTATTCAAATTATTCGACGTGAAAAATAAACGTTACTTGTATTTTTGTTGTTCGTTTTTAGTTTATGGTATTGAGCGTGGGTGTATTTTTTAAAAATAATTTGCAAACTGTCAGAAACAAAAGAAAGCACTGGTCTGCTAATTATAATTGTAAAAGATCATAATTTTAAACATTACGAAAAAAACTTAATAAGATACAAAATTTAAACTCAAAATATAATTTAATTACATTTTTGTCCCAAATCATGACTACATATTTCCAATAGCATAATAAGTCAACTGATTTTATTTATGAAGATTATTGAATACTAAATAAAACTATATTTAAGAAATAAATATAGTATACAAGCACACCTTAAACATACTTTGGATCCAGTGCTACCATATATGGTTGAACTATTTCGTGTGGCTCCACATAGGAAAAGTAATCATTCATTCTCGCAGTATTAGATGGGTAGTAGCGAATCACGGAAACTGCAAATACTGACGGGTAAATGATGGAATCTTTTAATCATTCTAGATTATTAATTCAAATTTACTCATGCAAGTAATACAACTTACAGACGCAATTTTACTGATAAATGTGTAGTTATTTTAGATAACAGTTTAATTAAATTACTTCTAATGTCAAACTTGTTAAATAAATATACACGCGAATAATTGAATATACACGATTCTCTTAATCATATCGTATTACCTGAAAATTGTAGAAAACTGGTTGGGATACAATATTCTGTTTGTGTTCCGACTACTAGTAAGAAGAATTTTAGCTTTTAAGTAAAAAACGAGATTATATAACCTATTTTAATAATATGTGTAACTCGATGTAGTTGCAGTCACTAAGATATCAGAGGTGATAATATAAACTGTTTTTTATTATTTTATGAATTATATGTCTGTAAATGTATTAATATTTTAGCGCATTAAATGAAGGTGATTAACAACTATTTATAATTATAACTTACTAAAAAACAGCTGTACTTGTAACCTCAGTTTTGAAAGGTATATAAAAAAAAATATTTGCATATTGTTCAGTTACTTGCCAAAATCAAGTAAGTTAAAATATGTACTGACGTGTAGATGTTTTTTATTTTCGCTAATTAAGCTAACGGGACATTTTTAAACGCGTGTAAAATTGTGATATTATTTCAATAAAGTAGTTTTTCCAAAAAAGATTCCAAAAAAATATAATTACTACCAAGCGATCATTAAATGGTTACTCGCACGTAAGCATTAATTTATTGTATTGGATCATTTTTTTTCTTCCTTCCTATGGTTACTTAATTCTAAGTAAGCAAGAAATATGTTAAGTATGTACTTTAAAAGAATTGTAAAATAAATCGTATTTATTTCATCTATTGTTGTAATGATAGTAGTTTATAGATACGAAAATGTCTGGGAAAGGCTGCGACGAATCCGTTGTGGCATTTTTGCGTACCCCTTCTAAAAATATAGATTTTTTTATCGTTACGACTTGCGAACATTTTTACGCTTTACAACAAACATTCTGGAAATTATGTCGTTACAACTGACGACAGATATTTATTGCGTACTTTTAGAATTTAAATGGGACACGATCCGGGTGAGGTTTGTAGGGAAATTATACAGTATGCCTACTTCTAGAGTGACGGTGATATATACTATCATATAATGGTTATTCCAGAGACCTAGTGCCATTGTCCGTCCTTAAATACATCATCTAAACTCCTCCTAAATATTTCTAAGCATTGCTTATACACACCACTTATCTACATATGTATATTTGGAAATTATTATTTTCACTTTTTACTTCATGATGACATAACAAAACCAACTAGTTAATTATAGACTACGTCAATGCTTTTTTAAATTTCATATACACTCCAAGAGGGAGCATATGGGATCTTTATACGGTGAAGATTATTGTAAGAATTATATTTTACGAGTAATAGTTCATTATTAGCTCAACCATTTCAGGTTCATGTCCTGGCTACAATACAAATGAATAAACAACAAAAGATAAAAACGATAAATATTTTTTGGCAAAATCACATATTCGTATATGTTTTCAGATATATCTAAGGTGCATTTTTATTTTTTAGTTTATATATTTTTAATGTATAAAATCATTTCATTTAAGATAATATTGAAAATGTATTTAATATGGATAATAATATTTATAATAAAGTATATTTTTTAATATGAAGTGATGCTTAAAAGTTTTACACTGCTGTGCATTTTTAAAAAATGAATATAAAAAAATAATCATAATTCTTATTGAAAATAGTATTTAATGTAAAAAAAAATCGGTGCCATAATACTTTTGATAAAAAAAAACATTCATTTTACATACGGTTCGTAAAAAAAGCAAGGCTTCTGATAAAAACAGCGAAAAATAGTTTTTTTTTTTTTTAAGTAGTATTCTATGATTTAACGCAGTCCAATAAAGTAAGTTGTGAGTAAAAATTAGTAGTAGTATTTTAACATAAAGTAATGATTTCGACATAGGACTAGCTAGATAAACTTTAAATTATATATAGATAATAATTTGTACGATGGAGTGATATACAAAATATTATAGCCGTAGTACACAATTTTATAGTACTAAAGAAAATTTAACTTTTTGTTGCTATAAAACTATGACAAAAATAATAAAAGTTTCCCGTGATTCTTTTAAAATTGGCACACGTACGCGTATAATAGAACATTTGTATTCACTTGCAGACATTTTTTCTTCTCAAAACATAAAAATGACACGTAGCGATTGTTTGCATAGTCTATTGACAAGAGAACACGCCAAGCACATATATGTCATCTGCCGTGAGTAAACTCAATTTTGTTTGTTCTTCGGCTGTACAAAAATTAAAAATCAATACCTTTGTTACGATATTATTATCGGGTAAACATTTAAATGTTTACGTTGAATTATTTGTCAGTACGCGTTCATCTTGCATGTGTTATACCAAATTGTTTATTCACCTTATATCTGAAAATTTCATAGACATAATAAAAAACAATTGAAGTTCGATTAAAATGTAACTTTATACAGTAAATTAATCATTTATTAAGATAGCTAATAATATAACGACCGTTGCAGTATCATACTTTATGCTGGTCTGATATATAGTGAGACTAAATATAAAAGCAATAGATACATATAGTTATAAATAAATGATTTCAGAGAGACGTGTTTAGTTTAAATGGTAAAAAAATATAAAACTGAGAAATCAACGTATGCTTTAAACATATCACACTTTTTTGCTTGGTAAAGTTGAGTTTTTTTCGTATTTCGGGAAAGCCCTGATTATAACATATTCTCTCAATGAAAATAGAGTTATTGATTCCATTTAAACTGATTAAAAGTTCATGATAATTTTAATATAACGATTTTTTTGTGGGATCAGACGTAATTTTCGTGAAAATTAAACGAAAAAACTTGTCTTAAGGAAGTAAACGTTTTAGTAAAATGTATGCGGTATGTATGTGCAGCATTGTTAATATTATTAATGTTTTAAAAGTCTCGTGTAATATAGGGGAATATATTTTGTACTATTTATTTTTTTACATAAATTTAATATTGACTTAAGATTTTCCGATAATATGTTCATACTTATTGAACTTAAAATACAAATAAAGATTTTTTTTTAAATGTATTTTTTTATGAATCACAGTATTTGTAAATGTTTAATCGAAGATTGAAAAAAAAAACTGTTTAAAAACGAAATACCGAGAGATAGCAAAATGTATATTTCATATTGCAACTATTGTTTCACCTTCATAATGAGTAAATAGTGCATCCAATCTGGGGTCTAGGGCTTGAATCCTGTAGCTGGAAAAAAATGCGCAAGTTTTTTAATGTGCATTTGAAACCAAGACGTGAACCAAACTGGTTGATCCAATAATTGATAATTATTACTGGTAAAAAAATGACAACAGTCTTCATATTGTAAAGATCCATAGACTTATACACTAAGACAGTTATACAGTATGGTCTGTGCGCGCGCCGTCGCCGCTAGTCTTCCGCCGAATGTGGCGCGATGCATACAAACACCTACAATGCGACGTTGCCGATATGCTTCATTTCGGAGCGGACACGGTTAAAAGAATATATATATAATATGATATAAGTAATTGTATATTATTCGTAAATATTAGGATACAATTTGGATTACATATAAAGGTTTACAATTGTCATTGATAATGAGAATGATTAGTTGTGACAATTTAATGATCAACAAGTAGCATAAAAAATAATTGTGAAATGTAAGAATAGATTAGCAAACGATTATGTAATTTTTTACATAATTTAAATGAGCTGACTACACGAGGCACACATGGACATATTTACAGTTGTTAATGATATTAACAAAATGTGTTTTTCATATTAATGGAATTAGTTGTTTTTGAATAGCTTCGTTTGGCTATGGACGCGTGTCACTGTTTTTAAATGAAATACGAGTATTAAACAATTCTGTGAAAGCATTTTAGTACCGAGAATAATAAAATCATTTTATCGTATTTCAAATATATCCTTGTATAAAAATAGAACGATATTGTGACATACTAAAATTATTATTTGTGAATTATAAATGTTGTTTACAATTCAAATTTGGGTTATATTAAAATTCAATAAATATACTAGGCTCTACGTTGAGTATTTCTTTGTACTATTATCTTCTCCGAATTGGATTGTT
>JAPMAE010000134.1:8639-22637 GCA_036584705.1 Rhyacophila sp. 25_7 | reverse complement strand
TAGTATTTCGTTGTAATACTATCTGATAATAAATGATAACACACGTACTATAATGATAAGGCCTCTTGAGTCGTTATCTTTTTCATTTATACACCAACCACCTTGGACCGCATTAGATATTTTTCGTAGTAAAACCTCCTCTCTTCTCGATACACTAGTATTTCAATATAGTCACAGTGGTAACTAACGGTGAAGCGAATTTAGTTATTCTGTGGTCATTTGTACTGCTGATTTTATTGTAATAATAGAAATTATGTTTTTTTTTTCTAAATTTACTGACTGAGAACTATGCGTTGATTTACCTGTTTCTTTATTTGCATTGAAACTTGGAGCCCAATTGAAATCTAACTATCTAAGCAAAGGCCATGCATGTTCGAAAATAATGTACTTTGAGGAATACTTGGTCTAGTTAAAAAAACTGACGATCCGTACTGAGGTCGAGGTTCTTGAGCTACTTATTTACTTCTCCATGCTCAGTTAATGTATTGTGAGACAAAAGACTCGCCGTGTTGAATATTAAACACTCAAGATATTTGAAATAACATTAGCAGGCACATGCCCTGAAAGGGATAGCCAAATAACATCACGAAAGTTGCAGTCAGGTGAAGTGTAGACGACTCAATGGAGTGATAGAGCCAGAAAGTCTGGAGGGACACTGTGCGGCCAGTCATTAACATGAACAGGTCGCATTGCCATACCAACTGTAGCATCGCAAATCGTTATACAATATATTTCTCCTCGTTACACTTCCAAAGCGTACATGATCATAAACTTGAGCGTTGAATTAGAGAAAAACTTTTTTCATTAGAAAAAAAATATTCTATTGATAGCGTCAGACAAGATGAAAATAAATACCTATGTCATGTTACTCAATTGAATTTAGTCTCACGTCGTCGAAGCAGCATATTACTTTTTCACGATATGATTTATCAAAGTGGCAACTCGTACGCACATGCCAATTTCGTACTAGGCCTCAAGCGAAGAACTCGCTTAACGTTAATTTGGGACAACATCACAATTATCGTTAATCATTCATGAGATTCATTTAACGTTCTGTCTTAGACAGTCTTTGATATATGATTTAAACTGTTATTGTAAAAAAACCGTTCATTGATAGCTGCCAAAATAAGTTAGGTGCTAAGTATATAATAACCCTTTTATAGTTCAAATGATCAGTAAAGTTTACTATACATATTTTACATAAGTACAGAGATTTTATTCTAACTTGTTTGGATTATAGAAATGGAATTAAATACATATAAACAGACGCCGATTAAGTTGGTAACGGTAAGGTTAGTGCTTTTTAAATCTAAATCACATCAAGTGACACTACACTAAAATATCGTCGACCCTCTTTAGGCAAAAGGTCTTAACCCTTAGTTTTTTGAAAATTTATTTTATTTGAGAATCATAAATGTACACAACTAAATACATGTTCTGTCAAAAGAAATTAAGCCGAAAATACCGAATTAATATCGAAATTCAGCTTTAGAATTTGAATATAAAATGACCTACTAAGTTTGTGTGGAAAGGAAAAAAGAATTAACTTTCAGTTTTAATGATTTTTCTTATGATAATAAAACATCAATTTATTAGTCATCATGCACTCCACGTTTGTGTTAATGTAACTTTGACTAAAAATCATTAACTAAAAACGTTTTTGTGCCTGGTGTAAAATTTGTTTTGTTAATGTTATCTCTTTTGTCTAAACACGGTCGTTATGTATTTGAAAATTTTAGCATTTTTTTTTGCAAACTAATATAAATGTCTTGAAATGTCGACGCAATTTTACTTCGTATAGTTTCAAAGCCAGCATATAAGTAGGTGTTCTATGTGTATATAATTCAATTTTGTTTATTGATTCTTCTCCGCAGGCGAGCAATCTGTTCGTTTTATTTTAGCGATTTATTGCGCGCCGATAAACTTGAATCATGCAAAATCGCTTCATATCCTAAACTCACAAGTTCATTAATCTCCGGCACGGCCGTAAAAAAAAGTCACAACCTTGCAACATTCGCCCGACGGATGGGGTTACAGTTTTACCGATCTCGTGTTTGAATATTTACATTAATAATGAAATTTATTATTTCCCTCCGGATAAATCGAACAGGCGATGAATATTCTTTTGATCACAGTAATAAACCCCAAAATATAAACCGGGAATTTATTTATTTTTTGAAACAAAATTATATATCCAATCGTGTATTTAACATTGTTTGTATATATTATATGGTTGCGGTTTGCGGTCAGATTTGCCATTGTATATATTTATTCCTTAAGAAATGTGATTTTCTTGTAAAATTCGTTATTCATACTATTAAAATCGTATTTTCCGACGAATTTAAAAAATCAAATCGATACAATGTTTGTTTATTAATTTTTATTGCGATCTTTTGATGCTCTGTATTGTTGCAAATTTGCGATACCCACACACAATTTTGCGAAATAACCGCGGTGTTGCTAGTGCCAGCAACACTGGTTGCGGTCCATCATTGTTGATGCGGTTATTGCGGTGTGCCACGATTGGCAACACTGCAACAGATGTTTTCGCAATGCGTTGTTCTCACATCGATCTATTATGGCCATTAAATTTTACTATGATTCCATATTGTGTATTGGAATCGACAATCGGCGGTGACGTTGCAATTCATCGATTGCTGGTTCTCTAGTACCGCAGCTAATCGATTTAAAATAATATTATGTACATTTTGTCTGATCTGTTGCAGTGTCTGCGAGCAGGGCTAACTAATACACAAGTCACTTTTAATATTTAATTTTAATTATTTTTACACCATAAATCAATGTCTATAACAATTATCATGCATTTGTACATATCATCATACTCTTAACTCTCTCCACCTTTAAATATTATTTATATCGCTTAGCAAAAAGTGAATATATTTGCATACAACAAAACAACTCCGTATACGAGACATCAATTAAAATTGGTCGATCTTTAAAAACCAAAAAGGAGGCGCATACATCGTCTGTGTAGTGTGTGCACCCTTGGCATAGTTGGCTCGTCTCAGACCGTTATAAGGATAATAAATTAAAGCCTGAGCATAAAACTGTATACGCTTTACATAATGAATCCTTTTGCAAAATGACGTAAATAACTATTATTAAAAGTATTTCACGTGCCAAACGACATATTTGTGGTTAATAGTTTTTTTAATAACTGGCACCATTCCGTTACATTATTAGCTAAATATTGTATATTCAATAATCTAACAAAAACCATTTTTCGATAACCATCTAAGTTTTTGTGTAGTATAAGGCACTTGCGTATCATATATTTTATTATTCCTCAAAAATAATTTCATTCATTTATTTTTATGCCATACACATGAAATCGTCATAAACGCCATTTTTTACTATCATCAATCAAGGCTATTAATTTTTGTGTATCGACATGTTTTTGATTGGATTGTCACATTTTATTATCGGAAAAAGCAATGTTTTGCAATTCATTCGGGAAAGGTAAATTGAATACGTACCATATTTTGTTCTAGATCGAACCCATTCTTTCGCAGATTTTGAAATACACCTGCGCCCGAAGCTGTGTGTAATAAAGATTGTTTATCAGTAGTTATTTAACCATGCAAAAAAAGTAACTGCCAAATCATCCAATCAGATTAACTGGATATTTAAATGATTTATATTTAATTATAATACGGCTACTTTATGCGGTTTTTTCTCATACGTTACGTATTCTTTTATTTGGTTTTCGGAATTAAATTTAACTCGACTATCGTTTGACCTGATCCGATAGTATTACCACAATAATGAAGTATTATTATCCCGCTAAAATTGGATGAATCCTTACCTCAAATTGAACGGAAAAAATATTTTATCACAGTAAAAATGTCAGTTTGTATAACGTAAGTAATACGTTTATTAGGCACATTCTCATATAGTTTTTATTTTTAAATGCTCGTATAATATGGATGAATACCTTTTACAATATTTCTCATATGTACGGTGCAACGAAGCATTTACTGTCGCACCAATTTCGCCGCAACGGGATTTAACATGTGCATATTATCTCTCCTTGTTTTTTGTCGTCAAATCGTTGTTATATACCATTTAACATATCCGAATCTTGGTGATTTAATAATACCAATGTTATATTATGTTATTATATTGTTTTATATGCTCGATAATTTTTTTGCAATATGCACAAAAACAGTTTTTAGGCTTTTATAGTGAGGCGTTTTGTGGATCTATTAAATATGCTAGAATAGAAACATCAAAAGCTTTTTATCGAAACCTTCAATTATTTTTCATTTCATATTTCGATTTTTTTCACAAAACAAATTTCAAACAAAACATTAATATTTTGTTACATTATTCAATATTTTATTAGAAATCTATTTCATGTGACTGTCAAAAATTGCTATATAATCAGTAAGCAGTCAACGCAAAACAAGTAATATACAGCTGTACTACGTATAGGTGATAGAAAAATTAAGGCCTCTCATCTCTACTCATTCTCAAAATGCGACGACTTTCAATGCAAATTAATGTCATTCATCGTCCGTATTGACAGGGCGTTATATCGCGGTTACAAATGTTGTTAGCTATAAATCTGATTGAATATCACTGGTTTAATATAAATGTTCTGACGAGTCGAATCGAGTGACATTACATTATTATGATAGATACGCTTTTTCTCGTTTACGCAATATCGGCGCAACGCGCGTCGGGCCCGATTGTAAAATCTGCTCGCAACGCTTTCCTTGTTCGCTTATAATGCCAATAATAATCAGATCGGCGTTACGAAATTCATTAGGGCATGAATTATTAGCGTCTACAGTGAACTTTTTAGCCACCGTGACACCGATAAATTATGCATTTGCACTTAATCCAATCAACTTTAGGCGTGCGCGCGCCGCGAGAGATTTCATACAATGCAATAAATTATTGTTACACTGTGATGCAATCAGCGTGCGGCCCATAGTGCGAGTACCCGGCTTTATAAGCCTTGTCATTTTCATTATGGCCATTATGCCCGTTCTTTAGCGTTTGCCGTATACCAACGACCACCCTGCTGATATTGCATTGTGAAATAACCGTCATTGGATTATTTATCCATAGAATATTATTATATAAACAAGAACATCATATTATATTATCTCAATCTGATGTAAAAATATTCGGATTCGACGGGAAATATCCCGCATTTTTTCTATATATAAGTACACGTGATCCATTGATAGGTATAATGCTATTTTTGTAATTTTGGTATGTTTATTTTTTCATTTTCAACCATTATTGTTGAAAGTTATAGTCGCCTTTCTCGCACTTTATTCAATTCTTTTCATTTCATCAGCTGTGGGCAGAAAACTATTTTATCGTTGATATACCAACTTTGCAAAATTCACGTATTCAGCTTAAAATTGAATGTTGCCGATTACGCACTGTTGTCAAATACGTACTTATATTCCTATATCAGTTACTGGTTAGGGATTGTCTATAAACCACGTAACGTTTTTCATACGTCTCCCTTCCTCCATGTAGACATCCCTCCTTCCTTATTTCAAAGCTAGACTATAAAATTGACGAGATTTCAAATAAAATAGAAGAGGAAAAAGTGTAACGTAACAATAAAAATCACCCTTCCTCCCTCTTATAATGTCATGTAGACATTTTAATCACCCCTCTCTTCCTCTCAAGCGCGTTATGTGGTTTATAGACGATCCCTTATGTATATATTCATTAATCACAATATCTATAATGACTAAATGTATTACACAATTAGTTTTTTCGTTTTTTTTTTTAATTTTTAGAAGCAACAAGCATTACATTAATGGGACTGTTGAATTTTGCGAATAATGATTTCCTTCCTTGTAACATAATTAATTCTGTATCTTTTATTTAATCGTTAACTAAAATGCTGTATGTACGATATTACTCTCTTTGTGTTTATCTAATAATTCACGCTAAAAGAAATGATATGTTGTATGCCTAGTATTCTAAACAATGGCGTCGAAATGTTGTGTTGTACGTCTTTGTTTTAATTATGATTTCAACAGAGATGAAGCAATATTACGAATTACGATTTTAAATACTGACAATTTATTATATAATACGGTGTAATATAATCGTGGTCAGAATGCTTTGTTCGAATGGTAATTTCAAATAGTGTCATGGCCGCCATTGATTACGATCAAGCAAATTATTATTATCGCTTACGATCAATAATAACAACAAGTTGGACTCTTCAATAAATTTCATCTCAAGACATTGGTTGACTTGGTCGGCGTCTAGGTATTATAGTACATATCAAATCGATATTACTTGCACTTACGCAAAATTATTGCTCTCGAATAATCTTTGGTGAAAGGCCATTATATTTTAATTCTTTAGACACTATGTCATACAAGTGGTTTAAATTTCGTCCTGATACTGTGTTATCATTTAAATGATGTGTGTAAATCTTGTCCACTGCCTCCGTTTCATTATGATACAGTTTGTCTTGTCGCAAGCCTCGCTCATGTGTATTTTTCTGTTTCCAGGTAAGACTTTAACGATTTTGTTATATCAACCGTCTATATGCAGCTTAACAACAGTTTTAAGTAAATCACGTGGACGATCTGCAATACAAATAGATAGTAAGTGGCACGTACATATTTACTTGTTTTTCGTAATAGCTATAATTTAGATCGACAGCAGTCTTTATATTCTCATCTAAAAAGTTCCCGGACAATTAAATCTCTTCATCCCTTTGTGGTATATTAACACCCTACTTTATTACGTCCTGTATACTATTTATAAGATTTATTTGTTTTCGATCTCTTCATTCCTTATTTCTCAAACTAAACGTAGTAGATAGAATATGTGAGTAATTAAACGTTCAAAAGCCTAATCAGTTTTCTTAGTTTATCTGTCACATATTTTGCGCAACTTTTATTATCTTGCAGTGAAAATTATTACTTTCCGATCTCTTATTACCATTCAATATTAATTACGCAATTAGAATTATGATTGCTTATATATATTTTTTTATTATTGACAATCAATATTGTCATACATGAAATTGGCCCACATTTTAAATTCAATTTCACAATTAAATCCACTTCACAGGCTGTGCAATCGAAATGAGTTTGATTGTGGATAGGTAAATGTGTCTCAGTCTGATGAGATTAATAAGTTCTTAAATGATTGTTTATTTTGCCTTAATAATGTTGGGACAGACCTAGCGGAACATAAAAGGTTGATTTGATTTCAATTGGTCCGTTGCCACTTGTACAGGTAAGACTTTAAGGTTGATTCTTTATATTGCTGGTCCGCAGTTTCGAAAATGACACCTCCATAAATGTTGTACATTTCTTTGTGTGTTCTTTTTGAAGCATCATCCAAAAGATTTATTATTATTATTGTGACGCTATGTTTCATTCAGATTGAACTGCACAATCTCCTTTTAGGTATATATAATACCTTCTTCAGTTTTTTTAGTCTCTTTTCACGCTCGAGTGTCATATTATTTTGTAGATGATCCCAAGTATTCAATACGAGTATAGTGTGATTTTTTCAAATGTGGATTTTCCTGCTTGCATGTTTCTATGTGCGCTAGTTTTCTTGACATTCGTAACAACTTTGTCTTCTCAATATTCACCCTTACATTTATTTTCCTCGCAGCATCTTCTAGAGGTGTAAATACGAGTATATCATTGACGTGCGCCTGACTGTCCCAGAGAACCACAAGATCATCCGCATTGCCTAATACGATACCAAACCAACCAAAGGATTTACTGGATCAATAATATTTTATCTCGTAAAATCGGTTTTTAGAAAATCCTTTAACATCATATTCGATTAAAGTATGTACATCGACTTCTACTGGCGCACTGGTTTATATCATCGGTATATTTGTGATTTTTTTATTTGTAGTTCGAAACGAATCGAACTGAAGAACGTTGTTTTAACCCGAAAACCGTTGCAAAATTATTAATATAAAAATGATATCATTGTTTTACAAAAAACTAACATATTACATACTTTAACTATCAGTACGATCAGATGTTTTGTAAAGTCCCTTATAGGAATGATATCATTGTCTTAGAATGTTGTAATATTTTGTATTATTGTTCATTAGTATCATGTATCAAGAGTGAATGTGTGGTTGGAATACAACCAGCGACTTGAATGGATCGGCGAACCATTCGAGTTTTGTAGTTACTGGTCGGTTGTTATAGGCAAAGTAAAAACGACCGATAACCCGTTTTTACCGTTTTCCAGTGAGGTATCGGCGGTAGAAGCAAATCTTTATCACCCGGCCGTGCAATGACGCAAAGGAAATTTGTAAAAAATCGACATCTTTGACTCTTCCGCGTCGCGAATCGCGAACGGTACACGGGCCATTTAATATTAGAGTCGTTAACCGTTTGACCTTCCCATATTGAAAACAAAAAATGGTAATCGATAGTCGAAGTTAGCCATCTTCCATTAGAAGTAATTTTACTCAAATTCGACACTTCACTGTCGCATTTCATTACTTTCATACTTATGACCAAAAACACATTATAAAAACTTGAAACACGTGTGCCAATTTTAATCTAACAAAATAATTCTGTGGAAAATGATAAGACGAATACACTGAGCTTCATAAAAGATGTCAGTTAGTATATAATTTTTTTAATGCAATAGTTTATTTCTACTCAAATTGACAAATTTGACATCTAATTTCATACTTACAAGCATGTTAATGCAGCAAAAAACACAATAATAAATATATTTTATTGACAAAGAAGGTGTCATGTTATATATACAAATGATTTGCATTAAGTATTCTAAATAAGTATTATTTTTGTCTGCGATAAACAATAATGAGACATGCTATGAAATATTGTAAGTTGGTTTAAAATGTCCATTTACCAAGAAATCAATGGATTATCACTTGACTTTTATAGTGCAAACAGTTGTTAGCTCACTGCGGAAAAATAAAATTTGCTCTACGCCATTCGTGTTTATCAGAACTAATATTGTCCACTTACTATAAATGTGTTAGAAATGCCCGTGCTAAGCCAATGAAACTGTACAAAGATTTTCTCAAACGTAGGTACTAAGAAAATATTGCTTTTTCCCCATATAATAATATTGTTAATTGACAAATGCCTGAAACTCACGTATATGTACATTTCGAGTTTGGACCATATTTTTCAAACCGTTCATGTGCAATGCTGGTAGCCGAGTATGTTTTTTTTAATCTTTTATTAAATACCTAATAGTTTTAATTGGTGAATGTCAAATTTGAAAAAAATAACCTTTATAGTTTGTATATCGTTTTAATGTTAAGCCATGTTGTTAAATTAAGCATAAAAAACAATACCTGAATAATGTTTTGATTAGCTTTGCACAGCATTCTTTTTATCGGTTTTTGTTATCGCAATTCTATCAATGGGCTTTTTACCGATTAATCGAATAGATATTAAAGCATTGATATATTTATTATGCAACGCGTTTTTATTTATCTAACAAACAAGGTATGTCGCACCTTATCTTGGCATCAGTAATTATGCCATCTTTTCATTAATCTTTTCAATCGTGATGTTTTGAATGTATTTGATTTATTATTTTTCTATCAGTTTCCTTTCAACTTCTCGTGTACAAATAAATCAACACATTTGTTAGAATGTATGAATGAAGATAATTCATGTTCAACCACATACCACGTTATTTATTTACACATGGTATACAGCATGATGCCGGTTGCTGTTTTGAATGATAAACTTGTCATACATTATTTATTACATATCCAGTTTACAATAATTCTGTTGTAATTGACAATTTGATAGAGGTTATATGAATTGTAATATAATTGAAGACTGCAAACAAATGAGGCGGTTAATGCCAGAGTGGGCTATCCCCTTTCTGAGCCTATTTGAGATAATGTGGTTTCTAATTTTTGCAACATCAACAATATTATTTTAATGTAAAAACAGTTTGAAGAAGTTGATTGCTATTTGTCTTATCTGACATCTTTACTTTAAAATAAAATTTATTTTTCATTATTTCTACGTAAAAATCATTATTTTATACAAAAATATGGGATAGCCCACTCTGGCATTAACCGCCTCAAATATCAGTCCTTTTTTTTGGGATCTATGCCACTTTTGTAGAATTCATAAGCTATTTCCTATATACGAGTATTAACACTATGAAAAAAAATGTTACACAAATACAATCTAAAGACTACGTAAAATTAATATTTTCTGAAATTGGATATAAATATATAATTAATTGGCCGACTTATTATGCGATATAATAAAACATTAAAATCTTAGAGTGTAGGGTTGATAAAACGTTATTCAAGGCTCGAAACTTAAATATTCGCTTAAATAAAAATGATACATATGTATATTCTTTACATCGACATAACAATCGTTGATATTATACCACTCAAATGTTAAGAACTGTTTATTTTATATGACTGATAAAAGCTATTGTTTTGTTTTTTTTTTTTACTTAGATATGTGATATAGTAATATGTATAGTAAAAACTATTATTCTTTTTCAATAGTTTCAAGTGAAATCCTACTTTAATAGTTGTTGTTTACATATCACGCACATGAAATAAAAATCCTTGTCTCGCTTGACATACATTACATAATGTAAACATGTAGATAATAAACGTTGAACATATTGAGGACATGTTTTTAGACATTTTTGAACTTAAAATTTATATTTATCTTGTAATATCCTACGCTATGTATATATTGTTTTTTTTTTATGTAGACGAGCAGCACTTTTTTGTTTTTATATCAATTTTATTCGTATACGTTTTTAACAAGTCGTTTTGTAATGGCATATTTAAAAATGATTTCGCACCGTCGATAAATACAATAGTGTTGAGTGTCGACGTAATAATATTGTATTTCATTCAACGGGTCCTTCCTTGTTCCAAAAAATATGTGCGTTTGAACACCTGGTCTGAAATTCAACCAGTTCAGACTGCTGCAGCGGTTGGCGCAATATTACTGTTACAAATTGAAAGTGATGTTGTACACAAAACGGCCGGCGAATAAGTGGGCAACTCACTTATTTCATTCAGTGAATAATAAACTTGAGAGAAAAATAGGCTGTGAAAGCTCCAGCCCCAGTGATTCGCGGGCACTCGGCGATATATCGGTCAATCGAACTGCACACTACGCCCGATGTACAGATGTGCTCTTCGCAACGTGTGTCCTACTTTGATAAAAGTTTACTGAAACAAATTCAATCACTACGTTATACAATGGAAATCTAACTGCGATACTTTTGTTCGTGTTTTGATTTGTCGTTAAAGATGATATGTCGTGCTTTATGATAATTAATATATATATTAGCACAATATGTATGCACATTGATTAGTTGCCTGTATTTTAAGCCTTAAGACTGATTATTATGAAGTTTCAGAAAAAAATAATCATTGAAGAACGTAACGAGTTCCACTTAATGAATTGAAAAACTTTTACATAGTGGATTCACGAATGGAATAATAAACAGTCCTTAAAAAGAATTTGTCATTTATGTCAAGCGGAGTTTTTTTTTAAGTCTGTTTTAATTCAAAAAATTTCAAAACTCACTTCTTTTTATAAAACTTAATTATTTTTTCTCTTCTATACCATTGTAAACAGTATTCTTACATCAAATATTTCCTGGGATATTGCGTTTTAAAGAATATTAAGTAAATCTTGATTTTGGAATCAAAGAATACTTAAATCATTTAATACAAATGGGTCTACTGAGAAGTTTGGAATGTGTGACTTGATGTAGTATACCACTGAATTGCTACGCATACTTGTAATTTACTTAAGTAAGATTATGCTTTATTGAATTGTACAAAATATTATTCCCAAAGTATGTACGAATATGTATCGATTTTAGAAAATATTTCTTCTGTGGTGTATTAGATTGACTGAAAATATGAGAATATTACGTAACTATTGTATTGTTGCATCCAAATTTTATCATATTTCGTGTAGCGAGCCTAGTCGATTCATAATATCGAATATTCTTCGGACTGCTGTACTCGTAGATACGTGCGCAATTGAAGAAGTATTGGATTGAAGTTGATATAAAATAAATTAAACACTCCGTCTCAATACTGGTGGCATTCCTCGGCAGCCCATCAGTCTAGAATCTGCGGCACACAAAGAGGCTGGTCGCTTTCGCCTCGATGGCCGAGATCCACCATCCACCGTCGCATCGTTCGCTGTGGATGGCCCCTGCGGCGGCGCGATAGTGGGTCGCCGATCGCCATTTCAGCCGACCTGGATGCCTCTCTTGGCATACTCGCAGGTACTTGCGCCATACGAAGATGTTGGCTTTTTGTCGGAACTTCTATTATTCAAACTATTTCAGTTGTGAATTGCCATATTCGTGTTCCTTTGACTATTGTTCAAAAGTACGAACGGTTTCCTAACGTACTGGTCTTTAGGGGAATGTGTTATATACGTAATATAGTACTTATAGTAACGTAATATAAGTGAACATTAATTTAAACAACAATACGATTTTTTTAAATTAAGTCACCGCTGAAAAACATTTTGAAATGAAAACTTATTTATACACGCGATTCGCATTCAGAAAGTCACTATGTTCTTGCCTACAGCCATGTCGATGGTTCAAGAAGATAGTGTTTATTATACGTCATCATTGAACGCATATTGATCGGGTACGATGATGGGGTAAAATATTTTTTTCGCGATGCATTTATTTGGGCATTGCAGATGTGCCACCTGCTCGCGCCGTCTGGGACCCCGGATGTAAGGGTCATTCGCTTTGAATATCGCCCTTAAGAAATATTACAGAATACAATGTAGCAAAGCTATAAGCTTGATATTTTGCTGTGTGTATTGTACAATATTTTAGTTGGACTGTTATAATTTACACCTCTTTTTCGTTAGTATGTGTTGGTTGTATTGCATCAGTTTTAATATTAGATTGGATTTATTATATTTAATATGTTATTTACTAAGTTTGATTTTTTTTTTAAACTTAGAAATTTCATATGCTTGCAAATATCTTTATATGAATTCAGTATTTTGACTACCAGATACAGAAAGATAATATATGAATTGATGGAATTTTTTCTAAAGGCTTTGAAAATTTTGATAAATAAAACATTCAGAAGTGGTTAGAATACGGTTCATATGACCCAGGGTTTCAACGGTTGGATGATGCATGTATCTTTCCCGATGTCGGCTAGTGGAAAAAGACAACGGAGGTCTAAGTCCAGACGAAGAGTTATCCACAACACAGCACTTACTTTTTGTTAATATTTTATTGAAGTATGATTATTCCAATATATTCGTACATAACGCATTACTAGCTCGTTAGGAAGATTATCATAGATTTTCTTAATATAGTAGTTAGTTTTCTTAATAGTGTCATTTAATGTGTCACAATAGTTATTATAAATGTACATTGAGGTTTTATTTACATTGCATTAGATAAAAACATGAAAACTGTTAAAAATAGAGTTTTATTAATTGGTAAAAGTGTCGGTACAAGTTTTATCTATAATTAACAAACAATCAAGATCGATTTTGTCTCATAATACAAGTTTGTGCAAAGCAACCAAAAGTTGAATTTGTAGCCGTTGAAAATGTCATGCGAAGCTCGTCTTGATTATTTCAAGAATGATTATATTATAAAATAAGTGATTAAGGATATAAAACTGTATAATTATTTTAATATGACTGTTTTCACCGAGAATGACACGGAATCAAAGAAATTAGTTTTGCGATTCAAATTGATGCAAGATTTTTTAATTATTATTTGTAAATTAACGGAGTTTAAATATTGATTTATCGTATTTTTTTGCATCATCTTGAGTTACCAACCTCCATATTTTTTGTTTCGATAACTTTATAGATTTTTTCTATTTACGACACAGAAGAGAATCCACAATAGTTATCCGTTATTTGGTATTTGTTAATCTTGGAAGATTTGGTCCAAATACTAGCGCGCACGAACCTGCCGTTGGGCAATAAATTATACAACACCTGCCGT
>JAPMAE010000133.1:22001-32306 GCA_036584705.1 Rhyacophila sp. 25_7 | reverse complement strand
CTAATCTCTCAAAATACCCAAAAAATGATTTAGTGTAATTTTCGTTTAATCAATAATCTGTGAACTTTTTATACTGTTTTTCTTGATATGTTTTTATTATTTTTGTTATTTTAAGTCGTCGTCATTATAAAAACATTTGACAGTTAGAGCTTATTTGAAATACACACTAATACCAATTTATGTATTAAACCATAATAAAAATATTGTAAAGCGATGTTATAGTACGATCTACGTAAACTCAATGAAACATGGTTGACTGTATGGCATTAATACCATAGAACAGACAAATTTTAAACCTTGCTGACAAGGACAGTTTTGTAATGAAAAACACTGTTTAAAATTATTTTTTATGCCTAGGTATCAGGGACCCCATCTACCTACTGAATAATCAGTATTAATTGAGTTGTTTACTTCAATAATACATTCAAGTATTATGCGACTCATACAATATCAATTGAAAAGGCGATATGGAGTATTCAGATGAAATGTAAAAACAGTAACATAACAAATGCATTACCACATTGAAAATAGAAATAATAAACTGAAAATCAGTATATCGTAAAACCGATCACAGATTTGCATTGTATGGAAAATCTAAGGTATGGTATTGAAAATATAAGATACATGAAAAACTCTGAACGTGTTTGTGTTTGATACTGTTGGAGTTGAATGGAAATGGGTTGGAACTTTTTCACGCTGTATTATCGAGTCCATTTTGTTTTACCTTTGAAATATGCAAAAGAGAAATATGTGGTGTTGAATTTATACACTTGCAGTATTTTAAAAAACACTTTTCCATCTGTTACATTACAAAAGACATACACAGAAAATAATCTTATGACTTCAATTAATAGTACGAGTACGAAGGGGTAATAAAGATATTCTTCATAGCATCACCTGCTCTAATAACAAAATGCATGGGTATTATATATGTATGATATACTGGTTAAAATACTGTTTTTTTTCCAGATCATATTGCTTTGGTTATATGCGATTAGTTAATTATCTTATATTGTTGAAAAAGCAAGGTATTAAAGAATTCAAACGTGGAGATATTTGTCTATTTGAAAATGTGACTTTAAGATTTCAAGTGTGAAGATATTTGATTATTTTTCGGAAATTTTTAACCAAACATATTCCACCCAAAACGGACCATATGGATCTTTACAAGTTGAAGACCGCCTAGAAAGTTTTTGCATATAATAATCAAATGGCAAAGGAATGTATTGTACACTAACCTAACGTGAGTTACCGATAAATTACTTATTGAAAAGAAATATATATATATACTCGTATATACTTTGTTTCAGAATATTCAAATAAACAATCTTATAATCAAGTAAATACGGTATTATATGTAATGACAAAATTAAAAAATATATATTTAAGCACTCTAATATTCTCATATATTTCACCAACATTTCACTATATATATATATATATATATATGGCACCAAGTGTGCACAAGATGGGAAGACGAGCACAAATATCAAAATATTCTATCAATAAAATATTGTTTATATATTCTTGTTCGCTAACATAAATTTAAAATAAACCTCTCGATGAATCTATCGTATGGCTAGCAATATTCAATTTTATAAAAACGCGATTGAAAATGTTTGATTTTAATATCATGGACCTGTGCGTTCAAAAAAATTTAATATGGGTTATACGAGGTAGTGGAACGGAAACGGTATGCTTTCGTTAGTTTTATCCAAAAATGAACAGCGAATAGTCAATAAATGCAGCGTCATCCAAATGCAGAAAGACCTAGCGAGCAGATTATAAACTATCGCTTACAACGTGAGAATGGCTTAACTTCACAATAAAAATATTGTGTTGCCATATCTTAAAATATAAAATTTAAATCGAAGATGCTATGAAAACAAAACAAAAATAATTTTGATAATAGAACAATGTACTTACGAGTACATATAATTTTAACAAGTACCAACTGTAATATGAAGGTAAAATTATCGTGGGTCTACAATCAATAACAGAAGTTTTAGCAATGTCATGGTGGAAGATAATTTTGTTTCTTCGCCAAGTAGTCGCTTTTTATATAATAAAGTGCTATAATACTGTCCTGTCATTATATCTTGATATTTACAAGTAATCGAAGATGATTTTATTACGTAAATCCTAGAAAATAATGACACTGACATATGGGCGGATGGAACCGATTTTGCCTTTTTTTATGACTCATACACCAACGAGATATCAATGTTTGGCTATCTTCAAATTTTTGAGCATTAGTATTGGATCTATGTTTCATGTTTTAACACATGTCTTAAAATGCGCTTGAACAATTTCAATCAATGATTCGAAATAACCGCACAATTATTTTTTTTATAATTTAATTCGCAAATATTAAGTTACGTATATTGTATTCCTCAATTTAAGCGAGTAATTGGTTTCATAAAAACAGCCATATAAAAGTAGGAATTTCTTCCATATTTCCAAAAATTCTGGTGAAAATAAAGAATTTTAGTGAGAAATATTTGTTGAAAATCAATCACTGTTCACTTTTTTACCGATACTGACCAAATAAAGATATCTATCTGGAGTCTTCTGCTTGCTCGCTCGTTTTTTCTTTCTAGAATAAGTTCATAACTTGTACTCTGAGTTTTTAATCTCTTTTAGATTAAAAATTTATTTCACCGCCAGGATCTATGTTTTAAATAATATCAATATTTTTTTTACTATATGTAAGAAATTATCCATTTTCTGGTTTGTAAAGCACGAAAATGCTTTTTTCTTCTTTATCATCGTTTTACTCTTCTTTTTCCCTGTCCACTTGGCTTATTTCAATTCAGTTTTTTAAGCGTTGTTTCTTTTTGAGCGTTGGGGATGCTAGAGGTTTATTGTACATATGTAATTAAATCGAATGCCGTAAATGGACACAGCATAAATTAAGTGATCAGTACATAAGTTAGAGGAGAAGAATAATAAATCACAAAACATATATTGGTCGTGCATTTAAAACAATGCAAAAAAATGTCACTTCAGTCAAAAATACATCGACATCGCATATTTTTAGAAATGAACCTAACAACGGTAGCGATGTATTTTTGCCATATCTGTTGTTAGCGCATCGTACTGTAAACTAAATGCACCCGGTCTATGAATCATTTAAAACTACCAGACGTCGCTTGATGCCATGTTGCATATATCAACATTTTGTGTATGTGGACGTCAATTTGTGAAATATGACCGATATTTTTTTATCAACACAGAACATGATATAAATTAAAATGAATATTAATTTATAACTGAGTAAAATAGTGTTAAATATTTAATGTACAAAGCGTGAAATTCTTATAATAATGAGTATATCGCAAGATATGGAATTTTGATGTTGTCAAAATCTGTATACGAAAGCCACACGTCTGTAAAACGTGTTTTAAGCATGAAATGCTCTGGATAACCAAAAAACTTTGTTAGTTTATGCTATGAGTTATACATTTTAAAATCCCCTGATTCTTCAGTGATAGGACTTTCATAATAAATATATAAATATATACTAATAATATATAAATTCTTCAAATCTTGTTCTTGCATCTATAAGCTGCTCTAGTAGATATATATTTCGTTAAATAAGACGTCGTTTAGTAAAATCTATTAAAGCATATTTTAATTGGAAGCGATACACCAGTTTGACATAAAATAAACCTTAAACGCAATTTACTCGACAGGTTCGAATACTTTGGATGACTTAAAATATTAAACACGCAGAGACATGGTATTTCATTAAAAATAAGTCATAACAGATATATTTTTGCCGAAGCGTCGTGGCTAGCCAGGTTCTGATATTTATTAGTATCTTTTAGCACAAAAAAGGTTAAATAAAATTAAAAATACGTGGAGATTCAAGGTATGTATTTGTAAAACTATGTTATACATGGATATAAAAATAATTCAATGCATTTACAACACGTGTTTCCATCTAGTAAACGAAAATCACCGCCAAAAGGTAATCAAATGAAAAGATATAAAAAATACCATCGATTCATAATTGGAAAGAGATTAGAGCTAAATACAAAAATATTTACTAACATTATATAATCGATTATCTGTCAATGTTCTGTTCGTTCTACAGATAAAATTAATCTATTCATAAGTAACTGTATGCGATAATGTGTAATATTAAGAAAAAGAAAAGAAAAAAAGTTCTCTATACATAACAGTACATACAAAAATATTATAAAGTATTGTTAAAGTATCAAATTGTAAAATATAGGAACAGATTTAATTTTAATAATTACTGAAATGGTGTAATATTCACATTTGAATACACAGATTGATCTTGATTTCCAGAAACAACTCTCTACTCGTATTTCCATACAGTAGACGATTTTCCATTGGTCTCTACTCTAAAAATACGGCAAGCATCCATAATGCCAACTAACGGAATTCCAAACATTTCTCTTTCACTGCTTATTCGTATCTGACTGGTGGATGCAATATTATTAAATTTGTTGTAAACCAAAGCATTATTTTGACAACTGTTAGTTGTTTAAAATATAAATAAAATTCGAGGACAGCATTAAAAATACCCTAAATATGAAATAAAATATTATTAACAAACATATGTTCCGCATAATCTATGTTTTATTGCATGCTAATAATTTGATAGAAATATAAAATAACATGTACAATAAGCACTGCTATATGTTAAGATATTCAATATTAAATTTGTAGAATTAAAAAAATATAAAAAGCTCGCTCACGTTTATAAAATTATGCCAATCGAGCTTATTTTGTGTAAAGTTTTTTCACCTGTAGTTCCTGCTGATGAATGTTAAGTTGAGTATATTGGCCGCAGTAAATGCGCGCAGATATTTTTCCCCGGAGGAATTTTGTAACGAAATAAAAATAACGATGAACTGTATCAACAAGCGGATTTTGCATGAAGAAAATTATAGACGGATTAAATAGTGCTACTACTGTTGATGCAAATATAAGTTTAGAATAAAATTTTACGTATAAAAATCTAAATTTGAGATTGCGAACGATAACATAAAAAAACACTTTTATAATAAATGACATATCATTTACGGGGTACAATTACATTAAACAATAATTGAATAACTAATTACGCAAAATTGATTAATATATTAATACAATTCCAAAATGATTATTGCATGCTAAATTTCAGCTGTAAAGCCTCAGTAGGACGTAGTAAGGTATTTACGATATCTTTTGATTCAGGAGTGAACAGAAGAAAACTGGCCTTAACGTTTTAAAAACACAAATTTGTGGAATTATATAAAAAAAACTGTGTTATTTATTATCTTAATATAATCGCTTTTTAGCGAGGATTGATAGTAGACAATATTAATTACGTAAATAAAGACCATACGCAATTTTACAGTACTAGAATAAAACTGTCGCAGAAATATTTCGAACTGAACTGAATCGAAGACCAAGCCAAATGTATCGAAATCCTTATACATGAGAGTAAAAATAATGGACAAAAGGAGTAACTAACTAGTGATAGCTTTCAATTATTAGCAACAATCTGTTCCAAATATACTCGCACGAGAATATACAATACGTGTAAACGTTTCATCATTCACTGTTATATTTTTAATTTGAGAAATAATAAGGCAGGTTTGACATACTTTTATTGACAAACTATTTTTTAAACTACGATCGAAAAAAAATCATTTTCAAATGACGAAGTATGTAAAAAACAGTGGCGTGCAATCTATAAATGCGGCAATTAACCTACAATATTTAATATGAATATTATTTTTAAGTCGTATTGTTTTTAAATTATAAGGATTATTTTTTTGTATGTGAAGTGGCTGGAACGCTTCGGAAAAAAGGATTATATAAATTCATAAGACGTAATCGTATAGGCATGTTTCGTGCATGCGCATTATTGCCGCTCGGTCTATGTTGATACTCCTCATACAGAACATGAGATTTTATTTTTGGATCTCTATGGATGATTCGTTTTAACATTTATCATTTCAGTTTTTTCAATATTTTTTCTTGCTTATTTCATTGAGTTCCAGTATTCGCAGATAATTGTCTGTGGTTAGTTGAATAACTTATTTGGTTAAAGAACTGTGATCAGTTGTACTTTTATATTATTTTTAGTGCATTCGAAGATTTTTGGAACGTAGAATAAAATATATACGAGTATATTATCTGCGATATTTATTTTCATACACTGCTAATCTTGATAATGAAATGAAATGATTTTACCTGCCACTAGTGAAATCGTGTTATTATAGCAATTTAATAGGTTCTCGTGAACAATTTACAGTGAATAAAATTAATTAACTTGAATAATTTACTATACAGTCAAAAAATCTAAAAGATATAGATATCTTCGTAAGAGTATTGAAAGTAATCGTTTCCCCTGATCGGTACAAAGCATTTATTAAACCATTTTCTTGTTATTTATTTTCTTAAACGCTTTTCTCCGCTGAAATATAGCCGTCTTCGATGGAAATTCAGCTCGAGACGATCGGCAGAGTGCAGAGGAAAAAGGAACAAAACACAACGCATAAAGAATCAATTACCTAGCAGGCAGCGGATAAAGCACGGTGGTTGGCTTACAACCGCGCTAGTCCATAGAAACTTCCCGTTGTAAGACGCTGAAGAGAGAATTTTAATAGTTTTATTTCAAAACAATACACAAGTACAAAGCGGCGTTCTTTAGAAGATTTCAGTGCAATAATATGAGTAACTAAGTATTCATAAACCCTCGATTAATAATAATATTGACCTTTTATAAAGAGGTCTACGCCACAAGATAAACATACCGATACATCCCGATTTAATGATAGAAGTGAGTGATATGAAAGCAGCTTTCAAACAAAAGTAATGGTCTGGTAATCGTCTAAATGGAACATATAATCTCTTAAATATCGACCCTATTTAGGCAAAAGGACATAACCCTCAGTTTTTTTTTAAAGTGGTTTTATTTTAAAATTACAATGTACACAACTAAATACACGTTCAATCAAAAGAAATTAAGCCGAAAATCCCGAATTATTTTCGAAATACAGCTTTAGATTTTGGACAAAGAACGAAATGGAAAAACCATTAACCCTCAATTTTAACGATTTTCTTTTAATAACAATTTTTATTATCAGATCAGGAAAATTATACACCAATTTCTTGGTCATCATGTACTTCAAGTCTATGTTAATGTGACTTTGACTAAAAATCATTAAAAAACGTTTTTTGTGACTCATGTAAAATTTGTTCCGTGCTGGTTAATCCTTTTTGCCCAAACACGGTCGATATAATACTAGCAACCAGCGAACAATTTAAAAGGCTTGTTACTGTGTTTATTGTAAACATAACTCGTTGTTTCACATTGTGTACAACCCTTTCCTTTCCTAACCCTTTCTACTCGGAGCAGTTTTAGTAGTAAATAAGCCGTCAACTCGGGGGAAAAAATCTGTTCATGAAAGTTGACCCAATGCAATGCAAAACATTTACAGATAAATCTATTTAGTATTATTAGTTCGTACTTGTAAATGGTGTGCTCAGTGCATCATCCGAGTTGTACCAGCTCAAGCTGTGGCGAGCTTGATTCACATAACAAGGGTTAATGGTTAAACTTGCTAAATTCATACGAACGTAAAACTCCTACATATTTAACATATACATATTAAGATTAAAATTAGTATTGAAATAATAGCAAACGCTTAATTTTATTGTAAATGCAAAAAAAATATAGTAAGATGTAGTGAATATATAAAATAAAGAAAATTGTTGAAAATATATGCTTGAACAAGAAAAGTCAAAACTGCGACCGGGTAATATGTAACTGGTAAATCTTCTATGATTGTAATGTTGATATTAATGCGAAAAAACAGTTATTATGCACGTTATTTGGTGCGTTGTCTAAAATATAATACAATATTATATCAATTAAAACAGATCAGCTTTTATAGTTCTAAAAATACCTATGCTTTGTTATTTCATACAAGACGAATGGGGTTTATAATTTTATCATTCGGCTGCAGAGCTTTTAATAAGGATTATTTTACTAAAAACCGGAGGTTTATTTTGAAGGTGTCGGAAATATTTTACGCTCTTATAAGTTGCCAACATAATAACTCGAGATCAACATAAGCCCACTGTGAAAGCACTTCAATGAAATATGGCAATAATTTGCTTGGAGTAAGTCACCATAAGCACTAGTCCTTTTATCACAATAATTGTACGACATTAATGAGAGTTTGTTGACGTAAATAGCTGAAAGAAAAATTATAAGAGAGATAAATTTTTGCTAGTCTGAAGTTATTAAGAGTAAGACAGTAAGTGTCATACTGTAGAATATTGCGGTCGTTATAGTAGAACTTATATAATTGTGTCAATTGAATGACAATCATAAGATAATTATGAAAAAACAGTATTATTATATTTACTGAATATAGTTAGTTGAGATTAGTTATAAAGAGTTTCGAAGTAACGAAAATTTCAGGTCATATAACAATTTTCTTCTGTATAACCAAACAAAACTTTCATATAAAGAAACAAAAAAACGAACCGCAAACCTTTTTTTACTGAAGATATATCAGAATGTACATATAAAATTACGTTCGTTCAGCACCGGCTGATATTGTTTATGTTTTCAATACTCGTACAATATGGAAGACAACTTTTGTATTGTAACTAAATTTAAGTAAAACAAATGATTTTTGCGGTCTTGCGAAGTTCGCTATTACGTGGTTTAACGCGAATTAGTTATGCAGAAAACTATAACAATATATATTATTAAAATATAAATAGACACAAATGTAGAATCTCTGCCGCACGAGCGTGCAGTAGTTACGGTTGATATGGCGCTACGATCCATGTAGGTATAAGGCCGGATATATTTACATCCACCGTTCAGGTTTTGTTATTTCTAGTTGTGGACATTTTCTTGATTATATTCCACCATTATCCATCTATCGGAATGCTATCCGCCTTCCTTATCCTGGACTGCTCTTTGCTTACTGCAATTCTTTCAAAAAATGTTTGAGAGTTTATGATTTATCGCACCTTACAACATAATTTATCTGTCTGATTTTCTTAGCTCTCAAATCATTAATTATATTAAAGCGTCAGTAAGACTACAAGTTTCATATTCATATATAACTAAAGACATGTTGTACGTTATAAAGCCGAAATCTAATTCGTGTAGTGATTATGATGTTTAATTTTGAAACAGTAAGAATCTTAGAAATATGGTTTTAATAAATATCGGAAAATATTACCAAATAATCAGAATAGATACTTGACAAGATTTCCTAAAAAACAGAAGAAAAAACATCAGAAAACGATAGAAGACTCTATTTCTCAGCAACCTGTTGATTTTTCGTATGTCTGGCGGTATTTGATGGTCATAAATTACATGAATAAGTCAACGTTTTATACTGTCCATCGTATTTATAATACAATTTAACGTTATAATTCTAAGTAAGTGCAATTTTCTTAATGAAGCACTAAATATATGCAAAAACTATTCACGGTGTTTTTTAAAAAGGACATTTCTATAAGACACCTGAGGAAAACATATAATAGTTCTACGGAGACCAATAACAAGAAAGAAAGAAATTTTCAAAGAGAAAGAATTCATATCGGCGTTTTTATCCTGTGGTATGATTTTCGCCAAAGTACGTAAATGCTTACTTTACCGGCGGAATATTCCACAGTAGTCTGCAAAGGAATGGAAATCGTAATAAAAATCTCCCATTCACAAAAAAATGATAGTTTTGTTTGCAGTTTATACACGCATTCAAACACTATGGGGATGGAGTTTGCACAACTGTTGTGGATATTTCGATAAGGTAGTGTATATTTTTAAAATAAAGTAAATGAAATAAACAATCAATAATCACTAACTTTACAATTAAATAGCTTCAAAATTGTAAATAAACATTAAATATTATTTAAATGTCTGTATGCAAATACGATATATGTATTGAGTAACTCAAGTTATAATATGAAACATAGCCGTCCACAATACAACACCGCGTTAGCGACAGTTTTATAGAAATGCATGATACGAGTATGTTTCGATGTCATTCAATTCTAAACATTTATTTCCGCGTATCTTCATTTATTGTTTGTTTGATCAAAATTTATAAGCGCCGCGTATGATCTTTGTAAGGCAACACCAAAAACACGTTTTTCTTTTTCTATCATATTTTTTTCCATGTCATATGACACTGTATGTCAAATAACGATAAGTATTTCATACGAGTAAGGAGTTCATTTTACTAGATTGAATAACAGAAATCTAATATATAATCCTTTTTACCATATCCGCTCCGTAATGGATCATAG
>JAPMAE010000133.1:0-17455 GCA_036584705.1 Rhyacophila sp. 25_7 | reverse complement strand
ACTTTAACCTACCAGTGGAATGTGATTCTTTTAAAGTCTATATAATACTCTTACGAAGAAAGGTTAACATATTTTTACGACACTTTTTAATAATAACATACTAAATTACATGCAATACCCCACCTACAAGTTCACCGTAAAAAGTAGCTACGATGCGAAAAATACGACAACCTTATAGCGAGTGCCTTGCGGTCGTAAAATATTCCGCCCAAATAAATCCACGACTCCGCATGCAGTAATATGGCGTGAGCAGTCCGCCGTGATATTGGAAGTAGTAAATAATATTTGAATATTAGTATGTGTCGAGATGGGCGGGGTGTGTTAAGGCGTTCGGTCTCACAGCGGGCGGGTGGGCGGACGGCTTTCGACTAGCGACGTCGAGTGGGCGGCAAATACTTGCAAACGAGTTCTTCACTACGAATAGCCATGACTCTAGACACTAGGCTCACGGCCAGGGAATGAATTTCTAGTGCGTTTTATCAGGAGTAACCAAGTTAAACTTATTATAAATACATGATTTTTAATCAAAAACTTATTGTATTTAGTGTAATTATTTCATATGCCTATATATTATACGGGTTTTTCATAATGTGATATCATTTGTTGAAAAGGAAGACTATGGAAGAATTAATTAATATTATGCATATTGGGGAAAATAATCAGAGCTTGTTAAGGAATCCACAATTACATTGTATATAGGTTATTAAGTATTAAGACAACACTTATTTCCAAAGAATATACTCATATTTATTTTAAATCGAGACTACTTCTGTTTGTTCGACAATGTAGTAATAAAAATATAAGGTAAACTTAATCTATCCAATTTATCTCTATACTGGCAACACTTTTAAAACACGTATTACAATATTTATAATAAAGAACCGGCAAACCAATAGTTAATTTTTTCATTAAACATTGATAGTAAATAATATGACAAACATTTTGAAAAGTATACATTATTAAAGTTGTTATCTAGCAAAAAAAAAAAAAACGAATTTACAAAAATTGTAGGAAAATTTATAAAAATCTAGAAAATAATTAATACTTCAGGGATGTAATTATCAGCCAAATAAATAAATTGTATATTGTTATCGTCAGTGGTAACTTACAATGGAGAAAATGTTGTAAAATTAATGTATCACGAATTATGAATATATTTAAATGAATAGCGTTTATAACAATAAATAATCGATTGTAAAAATAAAGTAAATATTAAATGAATTTTGATTTCATCGGATTTTTGTGTGGAGCGTATTTTAAATACTGTAATATTTTAGTTTACGTTGAAAACTCCAAGTATCGAATGGAGACCAGAAAATAGCTACCGTTTGTGTCATAGAATAGATGACAGACCTATATATCCATAACGTAATTTCTAACCGCCTACTATTAATATAAAATCTAGCAAATTATTATTAAGAAAACACGTATGAATTGGCGGTGCATAAAATCGGGGGCTCAGTTTTGTAATACGAGTACGTTTTAAAAAAAATAGCAATACTCTTGAAATATCAGTCTAAATTTAATTTATGTGTTGCCATATATTTCTATGATTTTAATGACACATAACAATTATAGATAGTTTATAGCTTCAAATAACCGAATAAATGTTGTAGCATTACCCGAGGCTCGTAAAAAATATCCGCGTATGAAATAAATATCCATCCTTAAAGTGAAATTGTGGTTTGAATAAGTTAAACCGGAAAACCACAAGTGTGAAAAAACGAAAGTCTTAATAAAGATGCGAGAAATAAACTTTTATTGAGAATCGTTTTTGTCCCATAATCTCTACAGTTATGGTTTAATAAAACAGAATTGTAAAATACAATATACTAATTATCCCAATGTGCAAATTAATATAATTCAACGAAATTATCTCGGATTTCGACATATTCCATATAACTTTATAATTATATAGAAGAAAATTAAATACGATATACTTCTTCGATCACTGATCAGTTTTATAATTTTGATTTGTATTTATTTTATGTTTAACAATTTTCAAAACTATTTATTATTTTTATTAATATTGCGCATATTTTACACGAATATATTATTTTTAAATAAGTCTCATGTCGTATAACGTGTTGAATAAAAAATTGTGGTGTTCATGACACATAAACCAGCAAGTGGATGCAAAACCGATTAAATAAAAAAAGCATTGTTAAAATCAAAATATATACTGAAGATTTTATTCCTCACACAGTTTTTAGCAAAACTGATATTTTAAAAAGTGATTTAGAACAAATATTATATAATCAACTGAAGGAATCCTTAAAAGATCATCATATTTTTTACTAATATGCTATTTTTTTTTAAAGGTATAAATCCTGTTATTTATTGAACACAAATACTTTGAATTTTAATTTTAATGCATTCACGTTAACTTATATTATAATCATGTAAATCGATAAATAATGTGTTACGTGATATGATTTATACACATATCAAATTCCATCATATACAATGACATTTCTTACGTGTAAATGAAGATTATTCTTAGAATGCAGTTATAATGCATTTCAACACAATGGAGGCACGTACTTTAAAACTAAAGTAACAACCGTAAGTACAAGTACACCTTACTGACCACTGAATGTAAAATAATTATGTGGTTTGCGGTCGACCTGGCATATACTATACATTCATAGTACTACTATTGTCAAACTTGTATTCTAGGCAGCGACAGTTCTGTCACTTCAGATTACTATAATCCGGTAAATCTAATCAGCAGGCATCATAAAGAAGCATATTATCGTATACAATTTAACTACAATATAATACACCTGATCCTCATATCTGCACAGCTGTACATCAGGCAAGAGAATGTGCGATTTAACTGGCTATATAAATATATAATTCCAAAGTCATTTGAGAACTTGTACGTCTTATCATCAGGATTCATCAGAACGAACCGACGAAAAATGTCAATGCGAATGATAACTGATTCGTGTGTATAAACAATAATAAAACATCATAAAAGCAAGATTATTCAAAATACTATATTTATATGTAGTAAAAATATTTCGCTATAATTTTTCCAGTTTTGAGAGCGATTTTTCGCCACGTCTACGTAAATGATGGATTTATTATCAACCATTCATACTGAATGAAAATAATTTTCTTAAATTGATTGAAAAAACATATGCATTTATATATTTTTTTAAATGAACATTTATATTTTTTATTGGTATTTATTTCCATATTTCAAACAATTGCTTAACCCACTACCACCTGCCACGTTCTTTACAACCTTTCAAGCGTATACCATGGCGTAACGAAAGTGAAGCGCTCTGCAAGAAAGTGCCGAGAGTTTCTCAGTAAGAACTTGCCAAGTCTTTGGAGTAAGTAGACTAAAGTGTGCAGAAGATTCCTACTGTCCTCATTTAATAAGTTATCTGCTAGGTAGAGCTGATGGGAATAGATCCTCCCGTTCACCCTATGACGCAGCAATTTTTTGAAAGCTAAAAAACTTATCCTTTTAGAAACGATGTAGCTAAAGCCGATCATATTTTAAACAAAAAGAAAAAAACTGAAATTGGATTAAATTTAAGAAAAAAAAAGTTGATTCTGATAACGTTTTATTTAAATAGTACAGATGTATTGGCTGGTTATTACGCGCACAAGGTAAATATGGAAACATAATGATATATATTATTTCCATAAAAAATATTTATGAATAACGTTCCATGCAATTTAGTTGATTTGTATTTCTTAGCTAGTTGCCGAAATTAATATAGGTTGGAGATCAATATTCTACAATTTATAAAGTTATAAATTATGATCGAGAATGAATGATGAATAAAATAAAAGTTGCATTTTGAAATAACAGCTTGAAGAAAGAACAAATGATCTCGACAGAAACAACTGCCCACTTAAAATCTGGCTCTACAAGTCGACTAACAGAAAGCACGTACTCAATACTTATTAAATAAACACGGAAACAAAGGCAGAACGACTGGCATTTGCCGTTGCTCATAGAATGGGAAAAACGTGAAGGAATTGAAATAATAATATACAATACCTGTGCGACCTCTCTTTGTGTGCTGTGCTCCTGGGATTATTTCTCATAAAAAGACACAATTTCTATCACTTTAAAAACACTTTTCGTCAATTTCACTCGCGATACTAAATCACTAGATAGATTCGATCAGCTGTCACCTGGAACACAATAGAAAAAATGCGTTAAAATCGCATCATGAACAAAAAAAATTGATTAAAATCTATCCAACAATAGGTTGCAAACATTGTTTGTTGTAATGTGTTGCGTTTCGTATGATAAATATATTGTATAGCATAGTTTGTTTTCGTTTTCACTGTCAGCGCGCTTCATAAAACAATGTAATCTATTTTTCTTTTCATACGATTACTTAAACGCTGGTACATATAATAATTATAATTAGATTTTAGGCATACTCTCAGTGTATTTATGGTTTTTTTTATATGGAAAAAAGCTCATTTTATCAAATAAGATAATTATATTATGATTAAGAAAGCTTACGTGCATATATGTTCAGTGACCGTTTGAAAATGAAATTTCAAAGTACAGTATAAATAATTCTGTACCTGGGAGGGAAACTACATGATGTCAAAAATGGTACTTTTTTATGGCTATTCAAAGTCGTTTTCGTATTGTTACATCCCACAGATAATATAACATAATATTTTATTCCATTAATTATATTATTTTATAGTATGGTTACAACCAGGGCGGCGGAGTCGTAGTCGGAAAAAATCGACCGACTCCGCCCTAGACTGTTTTTTTATTTTTAATGAATAACATTACGGCATGTATCAAATGTCAACGAATGTATATGATTCAGAACTTTGGGGCTACATCATGTTGGGCAGTTTTTCGGAAGCAGTGTTATTTATATCTTGCTTATGTATCTAATGTTTGTGTTTTCTTGTTAGTCTTCAGTCATCGTTTGGCGGTTGCGTTTACGTGTTCTATCGTAAAATAATATTATATGACTTGTGCGACTAATATTATAGGCGTAGCAAATTATAAAATAAAATAAAAATCAGTTTCGGAGTCAAAGAACAGGATAAAGTCGAATTCGATGTCGGTATATTTTGAACCGACTCCACAGCCCTGGTTATAGCATAATCGAGTATATCACTGGAAAGAGCAGCGCAAGATATATTAGACTATGTCGATATCTCATTTTGTCAATAATTGACATGGTATAGTTTAACTCCCAGGTACAGAATTTTAGAATATTTGTTTTAAAGACAACTTTTTTAAAATATGATTTAATGATATGCCATTTTTTTTAAATCCTGTTTGTTTTAAATCAAATTATCATCGTGTTTGCCAACCCTGTCATCATTCAAATAAAAAAATGTCAAATATCGATGGGTATTCATAGACTTATTTGAAACAATGATTATTTAAGCTAAACTCTCGCATTTTAAAGATTAAAATAAATGTTTTAACCTGTGTAAATATACAAGTGTGTCTAGTTTGATTAAACGTTTTGCTATGAATAACTACAATCCCCCAGTCTATTAATTTTAAATATTATTAACATTTGGAAACGTCCAAATAGATTAATATAATCACAACACAAATATTTCATAGAAAAAGTAGGTTCCAAGCAAATCCGTGGTATAATTTCAATAAATATTCATTTTCGTTTCGTTATTCTGCGATTCATATGCAGCCTACAGATTATGAGACTGAAGTACAAAAGAGGTGTTCGTGAACCTAGTGACATGAACGTTTCGTAACTGACTTAATCGTATGACTCACGATAATTCATATCGCAAGACCTAAATTGATTCAAAACCCAGAGGTGAACATTCGATAGATTATTCTTATGAAATATTTCATGCCGCCCAACATTACTCATCTAGACCACCAAGTATTTTATAATGTAAAGAAGTGTGAAAAATAATTGTCATTGCAGTCTTTATATGGCCGCTTAGGCCCTGTGTTATATGGTTCATATTAATTGAATATTAGAACTAAAAATATATTGTTATACACAACATCCACGCAAATCGGAAAGTACTAAACGTACAAAAGATTGAATGAGGGTGTTGTGTAGAAAGTTGGTAAATGAGATATGTACAGTATTGGCCGAGTGTATTTGTCGCCCTTTTTTCAACTCGAAAGAAATAGTGTGGTGATGGAATTTGGAGATTTATCTATGATTCCTCTTTTGCATGTTACGAGTATTTCATGAGCAGCACGTTAAAGAAAAGATTTAAGTACTGTTTTATATTCTAGAATCTAGATACATATTTAAACATGATATTAAGAACATAAGAAAAACATGTTATTTCACGCAATAGAAAAAACTATTTTTTGCTGTTTCAATTTCGTAACTCGTGCTTGTAGCATGTAATATTTAAAGAACAAAAAATAATTGATTTCTGACTTTGATACAAATGCCAAAAACCGTGAAGTTGACGTAACACTGCGAATAGGAATACAGTGAGTTTTTGAAGAAGGAACATAGCAAAACTTGTGAAGGATCTCGTAGTACATATTGCAGTGAAAAATAGTTCGTACAATAATATTAATACGCAGTGAATACGTTTTATATTACAAATAACAAACGAGACACAAGTTTTAATCGATTAGTGGGTTAACTTTTTTGACATGCCTCTTATCAAGCAAATGAGTGTGACGCACATTGTCGGAAAATATAGTGTGCATCGTTTACTTTAATTTTTATAATACTATAGATCCGTAGTTGCAAGGGCAACTAAACTATGTCAATAATGACACTTTTTCACTATGGCTGTTCAAAGCTGTTTTGGCATTGCTTGTTAATATATAACATGTAATATTCATTTCGTTTTATTCTTTTATATAATAGTGGGATTACACCATAATTGATTAAATTACTGGAAAGAGCGTCGCAAGATATACACTATATCGATATCTCCTTTTGCCAACAAATTGACATAGTCTAGTTTATCTCTAAGGTACAGAAATATCCAGTATCGGAATTTTTTACATTTAACGCAAATATAACTATGGTCGATTAAAGCAAATGATTATGAAATACTTAACTTCAGCGAGACTTATTTGCAGTATTTTTATACTATAATGAATATAAATGGGAAGTCAGTGAGGTGAAACTGATTTAACAATGTCAGGTATTCGAAGCATCTAATTATAAAAAGCGATATAAACACAATTTGTCGAAATCTAGAAAAAAAACGTTCGCATTCTACGCACAATTTTACACCATATGTGAAAATGTTATATTCCAAAACACTTATTTGTATTTCAGTATTTCACTTTAAAATATATCAACTAATAAACGCCGTTATTTGGTTTTAATATTTTAAAAATATTTTCTTTTAATATAAAACAAATTTGACCTTGAAACATAAAAATATTGTTTGCGGACAATATTGAAATGTGCATATACCGCTCTTTGTAACTAGATGCTTCATTTGTCCAATTCGCGTCGAATAAGTTCCTTTAATCAAATATTACTGTTATATTTTGATCTATATAGTCATTTACGTAAGCGAACCTTCATTTCCAAGTGATAGTTTCGTATATCCGTATGTTTACACAAAGACACACTCTCTCAAGGAAAGTGTTGTGTAAAAAGAATAAAAAATAACTTTGAGCCATTTGTAGGATATTTAAAAATGTTGAGTGTCATTATGATACGAACAAGTAAACTCCCGGGGAACATTATGCAAAGTGCAGGTGACACGACAAACAAAAAAAACACGTGGAACGTAAAAACTCGTAAAATTAAAACATCTCAGCGTTCTGTACAAGAAATATCGGTCTCGTAAGCCTACTAACATTTTATATGAAAAGTTTGTTTTATTTCCATTTTAGGCATACTTTTATATTGTAATATTAAAATAGGATACAGAAATTTATCAACTTTTTTCATCGGTATTATCATTTAACACGTTAAAAGCAATTTCTACATACACGAACTTATATTTTTTAAATGAAAGAAGTAGAAGATAACGATAAAATTACTCAATATAAGTACAGAATAATCAAATGGCATAATAATGTTGACGCTTGAGTGAAATGAATTCGATGGATATTGGGTCAGAGATTCTGATAAAAATGTATTCATCTAATTTACTGGACATTGTCTAAAAACAGTTATATAAGATATATATTTATGTTACATTTGCTATTTACTACTAGAATTACATACTTGCGAGTATATAATTCGATCGTGTTTAGATAAAAGGGAGTAACCCTCACATAACAAATTTTACAGGAGGCATAAAAAACGTTTTTCCAAGATTTTTAGTCAAATCCACATTAACTCTAAGTGCATAAACTAGTGTTTTATTTTCCTGACCTGACGATTAAATATATATATCATTAATATTGAATGTTTATGCTATTTTCCTTTACACAGAAAATTAGTAGGTCGTTCTTTTTTTGGCATTTTCAGCTTAATTGATTTTGAATGAACGTGTATTAGATTTATGTCCATTGTGATTCTCAAATAAAAGCGCTTTTCAAAATAATTACTAAATAAATTACTTATTTACTATATTATTATTGTGCAAATCTATTATCGCACATATGCACTTTTTACAAAATTGTTTTTAATATTATGCCAAGACGTAAATATATGTATATGAATGAATGAATGAAATTTAGTATTTTTTTGTTCCGTGACGTAAAAGTGTATTAGATTTATCATATTACTGATATTATGAGTGCATGAGAATATTTGGATTGAAAACGGGACGAAAAAATATCTAGAACCTAATACTTACGTAAATAAGGACTTAAATGTTGATTTTTTTGTAAGGCTTGTAATTTAAATGCTAAATTTAATAACAGTTGATTATATTCGAACATAGTGTATAGTCAGTGATAATCTAAAATACTTTAATAAGTTAAAATTATAGAATAAAAGACAAGGGTAATATGTATACGCAGTGTACACGGTTTGTTGTCAAGTTACGAGTGCATCTAACAGTTCATTTTAATAAATACGACATATTATGAAGTATTTATAACATATAGCAAATAAATTTAGCTACAAACAACTATTTGGAAATCAAAGATCACGGGAGAACTAAGGGTATTGGTAATATAATTAATCCAAATCGATGATAAACAAAAAATACTTATGAAAAACACCTGAATTGAAATATATAACAGTAACAGACTCTCATCGGCAAATTAAGATTCAAAATGGCTGACAGGAAAATTAGATTGTCGATTAAAGCATGGTGGGCACTGGTGTTACAGTAAACTGTAATATCAAATGAATAGTTGATAAAAAAAGACTTCTGTTAAAAAATCATGGAATCAGATATAAACTTGTGCAATTTAGGTGTAAACGAAAGTATTATGTATAAACTATCATTATTAGCTTTTGATGTTGTTTTAGTATTTATGGCAGAATAACATGACAGAAATCTTTCCCTTTTAATGGTCCATAATAAACATAGCATATTGAATTATCGCTTTAGATATCAAAATGTTCGGGAAAGTTCGTTGAAATACGTCCGCCCCAATAATATCCAGAAAGTGTATATTTACACAGGCTGGCGTATAAGGAAAGTAATTTATTTCTACGCGTCGGAAAACCCGTGCAAAGCAAACACGATCAAACCGGGAAGCAAATAGTGATACTCGTGCGTGACAATCTGTTGCATTGCTGCATTCGACACTTCTGTGTATGTGGCGGAAACTATTATTATACTCAGATTATTCGAAGAAATCTGATCTAATCTTCAAGATAAATCAAAATTGTGTGGCATCATCGTCAATAATATGGCAAAGCTTGTTTTGCAACACGTGATAGAGCGTGTGAAAATCTACGAAAGTGCATTATAAGCCAAAACAGTCGCTTTTCAACTTAACGCCTTTTGCCAGTATGCCGACGATATAATAAAGTTTTCTTTTTATTTAAAAGTTAATATACAATATGCAAAATACGTATGTACAATGGGTATGTATAATATATTTATACATATCATCACAATAATTAATTATCCAAAATAACTGATTATTCATTTCAAATAAAAGACAAAGTAATTTGTTGAGCCGGATGTCAACGGTCGGTTGCATTTTCACCGCTGCCGGAAAGGTGGGATCGCTGTCAGATTTCATACTTTCACGTCTCGTCAAAATAACAATAGCTTTGGTAATGCCTCAGTTGACCTCGGCCCGGTCGTTTCAGTGGGTATGCGTTGTAAAAGCGGCGACCGCATCCAACTCATTCCATTGTAGTAGAGATTTTCCCATTGTAGAAAATTAGCGAGAGATTTATTCACCTGAGAGATAGCGCATTGTTCTGCCCTATCACGCGAGACACTGACCTATCTAGAGAGTTGAAATGGAAAGAGTGCATGTCTGAAACAAAAATGCGATTGTCAAAGCGAAGAGATGGACAATGCCTCGGGTTTACGAGAAAATGAGCAAATTAATACAATGCAAAAATATATGTAAGATATTATATGAAAGTAGTTTGTTACACGTTGCATATGGTTGACATGAATAAACAATGAACAAAATGAGATTAAATGCAATTTCCGTTTTTATATCGATAGAAGAAATACGAGTATATTACTCTAACAATATATGTATTGTGTAGATTGATTGATATCTTACACAATTTTATAATATAATACTTATTTAACATCAGTTAGTAACATATAATATAAGAAATATCAATATATGTCTATACTCGTATTAACTATGCTATAACTGTTATTACACTCGTGCGAGGGCTACAAAGAAAATAAGTTTCCTGTGACTACTAAACAAAAACAAAAGCACGATATTTACATTCTTTATTGCATTATCAAGTATAAACCTTAAACTGTTATTCCACATAATTTCCACCATTTTTAGGCAATTGTCATAGCAAAACACAAGTTTTTGTATTCTCCTGTCATATAACGTTCCTGTCTATGATATAAATCTGTGATCCTATGTGTATTTTCAATGTACATTAAATTATAAACTCCCTCTCGAGTTGGGCTCTCATACTTTGCTAAGTGTCAGGTTCGCCATAATATTAAGGATACACAGTCTTGGTGCGGATGAAAAATGTATAGTTCTTTTTAATCTGCTCATGTAATTTCGGAGTTTCTTATTTTCAAACGCATACATTGTCTATAGAAGAGTTCATCATACTACGAATTAGATATAATGAATAGAAATATGTTTACTGAAATTCGCGTGGATTGCAGAAGCCAACAAATTATATTAAGCAAATAACATTATATATGAAGTTTAATTAAATTCTTCTATAAAAGCTGTAAAATATAATAATGCAGCAAAAAACACACGGTTGAAATTTCTATACAAACAAAGTAAAAAATTCCGATACTTTTTGAGAAGCGTGTTGGTACTTAAAAGATACACAAGAATTGCGCTGATGTCTAGATGCTGTGGAAAATTAGATTTTCAACGAAGCGTAATTTCCTCGACTGATTCCAGGCGGAAGAAGCAGGAAAACGAAATTGCGGGAATAAAGAGACGTGAAAATGCAAGCCTAGTGTTGATTTTTAAAAATCGATACAATCAAATAGTAATATAAAGAAGGCTTGAGGGGTTGTACGATATTTATAAAATGTCAAAATATACAATGGTTTTATTATCAAAGAGGTGAGAATGTTTGTTTATTTGAAAAGTGACATTTAAATGTCAATGTTTTTATATGAACTTGTGGAAAAACAAACAAACATTATAAAACAAATAATGTATACATTTCTTTCATATCCACTCCAAGACAGGACATTATATTATAATTAGGTACGCGTGTTTTCAATATAAATGTTTAAACTAGTATTAATATTTCAAATTTTAGCAATAGTGGGAAAAATAGTAATTTTTATTAGTTGACGTTTCAATTTCACATAAATTACTGAACAAACAGATCCCCGATGAAATTTTAAAATGTTTTAAATAAACCCATATAATCTTTCTTTAAAAATATCGAGATATTTGTACATTTCAAGACAGATAGTGTGAATTATATATGCCGCGGGTCACAAATAGATTCATACATTTTTTGTAGCTTTATGTCTATTAGCAAATTTTCTATTTTTACCAATCTATTCCAGATTTACAACTTTTTTTCATATTTACATTTCTCAAAACGCTTATAACACATGTATTGAGTCAGAATACCAGATTTTTTTACAAATAATAGCTAATAATTAGCTCAATAATTTGGTTTGATGTCCTGGCTATAAATAAAAATAAATAAACGAACATTAATATTATTAATAATAAATATATAATATTTGATTACGTGTGCGTTCTTGGTTCTTTCTCATAGCTTAGGGGTTCTTAACCGTATGCTATTTTCAAGCGTCCGCTGACAAAGTAACGAAAAATCTCCAAATTTAATCGTAATTGTATTTTTTAATAATATTTTTTATTTATTATAATCCTGATATCAATACCAACCTTCATGATTTTTCACGATTGGGATTATCAACTTACAATCCTAACTTTGAGAAGTTAGTCAGTGAAATGCAATGTCAGAGATTGCACTAATTGTGCTTTGTTATTTTGAGTATATTTTAATATTATTTATTTACGATTCTATTAATAAATGTTATAATATATTGTTAATAAATGAATAATTTTATAAATATATAATACTTAAATCTTGTTTTTTAAAAATCCAGCGTGTGCCCGCCACTCTTTTGTCAAATCTCAAATGTGCCCTCAACGACAGTAAGGTTAAGAACCCCTTCCGTAGCAGAGTAGTCACATGTTTTTTTCAAATGTTTGTTTTTCTACTGTTATTAAATGAATGTGTAGATATCTGTAATCGAGAGACATACGGATGCATCTCTGAAATTTAAAGATATATGTTAATAAGTGACAAGTTATTTTTATTAATCATGTGTGTTATCAGTGATAAAAAGATGAAAGTCTTACCATTGCCAAGAAATTTCAAAATGTGCAACAATTATAACTCATAATGTAAAATAAAAAGTTTTTTGGCACCCCATAATATTTCATGTTTTGGACTTGCTTCCGTACGCTTCTCAGAATATATATATATACATATATGTTATATTATTTAAGCAAATACATATGCAATGGCATTTCATTAAAAGTACTTGTGGATAAATTTCCATACTTTATATACTAAAAAATAAAACGTAATAAGGTACAGGGGTTATTCATTGAAATAATAAAAGTGTTTTGTTGATATTTTCCATAACGGATATTTTAAAAATGAAGACGAGTTTTGCCTGCTACGAAATTTCGAACTGAAAATGTCGGTGCAGAATTCCGCGATTAATTTACTCTTAACATTGTTGATGCCTTAAGGGCAATGAGATTCAGTTGAATTGGCGGGTCATCTCGTTAGGTGCAATGAATTTAAAACTCTCAAAAAATATTTTAAGGAACTTCCGTAAACACCTATCTCTTAACCGGAGAAAGCGAGTTATAAACAGAGAAGCCCGTACGAATGTGGCATAGTTGGCCATTGACATGAATAGATTATAGGTGTCATATAATAATTCTTTTAATACATCGTATTACAATGATTATAAGCCGCATTCATCTTCTAATTTTGTGTCTCTATATTTATAATGTATCTGATACCAACTGGCTATTTACCGAGGTATTCATGGCTGATTAGAAGGTGCATCTAACCAAATAAAGTCTTAAGAATATAAGATGAACAAGCGACCACTGCTGCGCAGTTGGGATACAGTCGTCGCTCGGTGATGATTGAACGCGATTTTTTAAAAATAAAACTTTCCTTTTTTTTTTAATTCTGTCAAAAAAAAATCACTTCTTTTATTCCTGACTTACAAAAATAAACGTCCTTTTTTTAAACATTGTAATACGATAACAACTAAATAAAATGTTAGGTAGGTAAATTTCTACAGGTTTGGGTATCCAATCTGTGACTAAATATTTGCTTCGCAATAACAATAATACGTTAAGTCTACAATAGAAATTCAATATTAAACAAATTTAATGATGGAAGAAAATTCAACTGAAAACGAAATAATTTTTCCACGAAATAACTGGCTCGAAACAACAAGTTACGGTAGAAAATTAGGAGAATATAAAATTAAAAACACTCAGATATTAGCCGGAAAGCAAGGCGGAATAACATGGCGAGTCCGGGGAAAACCATAATTCGCATGATGGCAATATCAGCCCGCATAAATAACTCGATTTCCCGTTTGCGCTGTGCTTTTTTCATTCGCCTCCGCGCCTTCTAATGAAGAATACCTGGAATAATTTATTGCATCGGAGACGAGCTCACTAATGTAGCGTGTAACAAACTCTGGCCGCGGCTGAGAGGAAAACTCAGTTCGGAGCACTTGCCACCCTCCAGTGGCAGCTGGAGTACGGCACGAAGCAATTAATGTGAATAAGGTGGGAATTTAGAATAAAAAGTATCACATAAAACTATTGCAATATTCATTACTGTCTTCTGTACAGGATAATATATATTTTCTACTTCCGTTCGTAGCACGATTACAGAACATTCCAAAGTAATAAAGTATTTAAAATATTCGCGGGGATTGCGGAGATTTTAAGTCAATAAATATATTTAATACGTCATGTATTGTATAAATTATGCTCGATCAATGTTCCCAGGTCACATGTAATACAGGTTGTGACTGTACCGATTAAGTGGTTAGAAGGAACCAATGCTCCGGCGGTGGTACACGTGGTTTACCTCTGTTCCGTCGGCGACCTTATTTTCATAACCAATATGGTTTAAGCCGAGTAAATCAGGCAGGGCTTTGTCACGTAAGCGTATTTTAAAAACAACCAACCTGTGATCGCAACGCAGAGTTTTTCGGCGACGGTTCAACATAGCATAACGAAAAACAAATATTTATATTATTTAGAATAATATAAATTGTTATTACTCAATAAATGTATTGTATATCTAAACTAAGTAAATAAGTATTTAACTAATAATAACACACAAATTATAAATATTTTACTATAATAACGCATACTTCTCCCGCATTACTCATTACCTCTTCATATATCTTACTCCTACTTAAAGCACTCTACTTAGACACAGCTAACTGTGAAAAAGCTAAACAATTTTATCTGATAATAATGATTTAGCTACTGTCAGTTCTGTCTGTACAAGTCTGCTTAAAGAAAATAACAATATATACTCGTATATATTTATGTGTGTCCACACAATTAGAAAACATGTAATCCAATATAAATATATAATACGAGTATCTATGTTTTTATTGACATATTTTTAGGCTAATCTCTGCGCTACTGGCTAAATTATGTACAAGAAAACGACAATGTCGCTAGAGAAAATTGCTAAGTAATCAATTCGTACAATTTGTAACGGGAGCCTATGCAGCTTGTTACGTTTATGTTACGAATGAACAGATAATTTCTGTAAGCTTTTTCTTGGCTATAGATTTGTAATATATACATATTAACTAAATTAATTGAAATACGAGAAGATGATACCACAAAGAAATCAATTCCCAATTATACGTTTATATAACTGATTCCTTTGGTAATATATTTTCTTCTTTGTATACAATACCTGAATAATAAATATGCAAGATAACTCAAAATTATACCATTTAATTTTTACGTCGACTCTTTTGACCTTTATCTGGATTTAAATATAGAGAATATTTTATTTGCAGTATTTATTACCGATAGGCATCAAATTTTCTCATTTACACGTAATAAATAGATTTCTTCATAGGAGGAATTCGGTTGTTCTCAAGCGATTCAGCCGTCAATCCGGCTGTTCGTATTTTATAACAATCAGTCGGAAAAAATAACACTGGATTAACCTAAATACTCGTAAATAATACCCCGAAGGAGCAATACCTGATGAATAAATACGGCGGGTGGGGTACCACATTTCATAGAAGCAGTTCAAAAATTTCCTCGACTGTTTTCAAAATATGTAGGCAACCATAATCAAGTAGAAAAAGGGTATTTAAATAACTAATGTTCTAGACATTATTTATTTAAATACTTTGAATAACTTTATTTTAATTCTTGACAAACTAATTATTATATAACAAACTACGAATTGTATTTTTTTAAACCAAAACATTATACTCGTATGTATTCCGATGTATTCAATTTAGGAAGTTTTTTTCCAAATATATTGGTTTTGATATTGTTATTTCTTTAAAGGAAAACCTTTGTAACGAACAATTATTGTTTGGTGTATTATTATACATATTTCTAAACTTATTTTTACAATACATATTTAAATATAACAAAATTGGGTCCTCTTTATTGCAATTACTATTACCATCATCAGTTACCACGGATAAACGAGAAATTGATTAAAAATAAATATTATACTAATTAATAAAATTTACAGTAATATACTCGTAAATGTAAGAAAAAAACTATTTTTAACCGATGTCTGAATACCGTACATAAGAAATCTGCTTAGGTCTTCTCAATATCTTTCATGTAAATTAAGACGTATGTAAAACTGTGTAAATATTTAAATATAATGGCTTCCTATCAAGAGTTAGCATATAAATACATTGATGTTAATGACTCGTTGATTTATAATAGGCTTATGAAAGTTTATAATTATAGCAGAAGCATATCACCAAACAACACGTTGTAATGTAATAGTTTTAATGGAATAATCCATAGTAATTATGCTGTCACTCAATCAACAATCTATCTTTATCCATAGCCGATTCGATTAGAGCCCCATAGTCCGCTTTGTGTATCGGTAAACAAGATATAAAGGGGACAATCGATGAGCCCCGGGCATTGAGTGGCATTATCGGGCTTCTGGAGGAAATACATGGACGCTGTGTTTTCACGACAGCCAGCGTCCGGATGGGGTAAAATAACGAAATGGGTCAACTGTATCCGCTCGTGGTACAAAGGAATGAAACTGTACACATTCAAAGCGCATTAATTAATTTTATTGAAATGGTACACTGGCACGTGTTCAATGTGCGGCAATGCAATATTACTAAACCTGCATGTTGTATTGGAACCACATACTCTCGTCAAGATTGAAGTACCTCGTATTTTAATGTGTCAAGAAGAGTTTAAAAATATTTTGTGAACACTCATTGCAAACTAATATTATATTGAGTAAATCAATGTTTTTAAAGCTCTGACCAATTTCATTCACATTAGATGAAATCCATTCACATCTTTGTTTACCATATTCGTTACAAGAAGTAAGGAATTGATGTTTATATCAAAAAAAAAATCTTTGAACATTTATGACTAACTGTTTCTGTTACTTTCAAATGATTATTCATAAACAACGCCATGTTTTTAATACTCATAAAAGATTATAAAAATAAGAAGATTTCATGCTACTAAGAGAGAATTTTAAGTATATTTATTGTTAATACGACACAATCATACTTATAGATGATCAGGTTTCAAAGACTCACCACTGACCCACCAGTACTCACAATCGCGATTATGCGCGGTCGCCTGCCTGATCCTTCACGAATGCAATGTTTCCCCCCCCCCCCACATTTTGATTTTAAA
>JAPMAE010000132.1:8994-25835 GCA_036584705.1 Rhyacophila sp. 25_7 | reverse complement strand
GATATACTGGACTTCTTTTTGAGAGTTCTGGATTCATTGTACCCAACAACATGACCATCTACTTTCCTTTCATCACCTTCAAAATTTTAACTATATTGGAGATAAACTAATAAAGATCAGTGTTAGCATTGCTAATAGCATTCACCAAAATATCTTATTTTTGAATACTTTCATAGTTTTTTCGAATATTTGCGTTAGGCTCTAAATACTATATTTCTACAGGACTACATGTCATTGTCCCGTTGTCATAATATAACCACAGAATCTTATTTTAGTCAACAGATTTTTAGATATAATAACAATTTGAGCCAGTAAATGTAGAGTTTTTGCTCTTTGTCAGCTTAAATACTAGATTAAAGGCATCTCATTATTTTTTGATGTAATAGTTCCATGTGAATGAACACAATTTTTTTTTTCAAATGTGGATTTGTTTACCAGTATATCCCATTATAGGCATTTTTTTCTTGGCATACTTTGCTTGTTTTACATAAAACTTTTAATATTGGGTAGTTAATTAAAGCAGTCGCCTAAATATTAAGATTTATTTTAAAAGTATGTATATTTTAATCAATAGATAACTAAAAAACTATGAACTTTTCTCATACGTATTTTGATATAACACTTGTATAAATATTAGTATAAAAAATCCTGTTCTATTAAAAAATATATTCAGAGAACAAAAAATAAATTCATTACTGTAATTAAATATAAAATTAGTTCATATACAGATTAATAAATGTAATAATGCAAGTTTTATTGTACTTGTTACGAATTGATACATTAATATTTAATTGTTACATAAACGTATATTGGTAATTGATAAACAAGTGTCTGTAAAACTGATCAAGGCAATTATTTATAAAAATATATTGCTAAGATTGAAGTTGTTATTTAAAATAACAATATTTCACTCCAGTATATTCTATACAAATGATTTACAAAGTATGCTTTGACAGAAAAAGTAAGTCACGCATTGGCTTTAAGTGGAACAAAATGTTTTAACGAAAATTACTAAAGTTTATTTAAGAAATGGTGAGTTCCGCATTATTTAATTATATTTGTTTTATCTAACGAAAATGTATTTGAAGCACATAACTTTAAATTAATGAAATATTGTAATACTTTCGACAATTACCAATATCAGTTGATAGATAAATATATTCTAATAATTAACAAAGAACTTAGAAGTTATACTTAATTTATGAATATATTTTTAATTAAAGTATATTCCAAATTTTTATTTAATAAGATAAAACGTATGCCGATCAAATTTTGTAATAATGAACTTGAAAGTGTTAATTTAAGAACCAAAAAAAACAGATTGAAGTATACGTATTATATATATTCAGCATGTGTGTTAAAAAAACTTTTTAAATGCTAATAATACAATATTAGAAAACGATTTTACCATTTAAATATATTTTACTTGTTTTTATGTAGCAAAATATCAGGATAAGAAAGTATTTTTTATAGTCTTCTACTATTTCATTTCGATGTAAAAATTTGTATTTGGTACTTGGTAAATTAAAATGAGTAATTGAAAATAAGACGATTATTTCATGAAATTGGTCAAGAGATGATTTAAAATAGGTAGAAATAAAACATGAATCATACGTGCCAAAATCATATATAAATAATATTTTTATATCAATTGTGTTGATTTATCATTAAAATGAATTATTGAAATACCAGTACAAAATATCAGTTTTGACAAGATAATTAGACGAAAAAAAAGAATTTATCCGCAAGTCTGTAAACTAAATAATAAAAAATATTTTAATTGTACGAGTAATAGAATTACTTTTATAAATAAGCAGTGACTTTATTTCTAATTTAACAAATAAATTGAATATAATTTTATTTGATGAAAACTTGATGTCAGAATAAAAAAGTTCGACGTTTTTCCGAGTTGGAATGGTTTTGATTTCCGTATCAATTTAGGTAAAAGAACTATAATGACGTGCACTAACAACTAGATTTAATCTATAATGACAGCTTAATGATATTTTTTCTTGCATAATATTTTCGTTTTATAACTATAAATATCGGAAATGTATTTGTAAAAATAGTTCTTTTAAATAAAAACATTTTTTATTTTAATATAGTTATAGCTTGCTTACAAAAGAGAATAAAAGCGTTTTAACATAGTTTCGAATGGTTAGTGGTAAATCAAGCCTCTTTAAATATACTTATTTTTTTTACATGCGGACCACAATTTGTTAACAAAATAGCTTCCAGGATAAAAATCCATATCAAATATAAGAACATATGCAAAAGATTTCCAGTTAGTGAGAATAATAATATTTTAATATTTTTTTCGGTTATATTATCTGAATGGCGAGCCCATGCCCACAAACTTTCTCCAATATTTATTCAATTGATATAATTTAGTGCCATTTTTTTATTTATATATATAAATTAAAAATTGTTGAGCTATTAATAAAGAATTATTAAGCCAACTTTTTCTCTGGTCTCAAAGCAGATATGCAATTATTTATTATTACCATCTTAAATTGTATTATATTACAATGGGTTTATATAAAATGATCTCTCAATGACTGTGTAATTTATAGTAAATACAAATATTTTAAATATAGCAAAGCCAACAAGTCTGGCTAGATTCGCAATGTTTGTGGGCCGTAGTAAAAATATTTCTGTTCTAAATTAGAAATAATCAAAGTTGCTCTTCTCTTAATTATTTTAGTTCAATAATATATTATGTTTGGTATTTTTTATGTTGCAGTACTTATATTACGTGAAGATGTAGCAAGAGTTAAAAAAATTGTTAATTACAACTAAAATTATGAACTAGAAAGAATAATTGAATAAATTTATAATAATAATGATTTAAACACACTTTTACAGACTAAAAATTCGTAATAAAGTTGATGAAACGTTCATAATATATTAATACACACTAATAAAAAACTTTCTGTAATATTTTGCAGACAAAATATACTTAATTGGCTTAATATTAAAACTTTAGTCCAGTCAGAGAAAAATATGGATTTGAACTCATGGTGAGTTCGTTTTAAATATTCAAGGTATTGAAAGCATTGAGACTCAAGTAGACTTCTCAAAACTATGATTGAACGATCTTCTACTTGCAGTTAATCTCTGACCATATCAGAACGTTACGAGTTGATAATATTATGAGAAATCCAAAAGAGTTAAGTGTAAACAAGCGGAGAAAACGAGAGAACTAATGACTGAACGTCTTGACCGAATTAAACAAACACTTATTTAATTGAATCTTTGTTTAGATATAAAGAATAAAAAAATTAATAATGGAAACTCTATTATAAAAAAAATCATGGCACTTTACGAAATATCAAAATAATCGCATACCAATCTTGTGATATAGATTACTGCGGAAAATTCTAAGGGTGCGGTTGTATGACTCAAAGAGAAATAAGATAAAAATGGAACGGACTATGCAACAGTTTCATCACATTCAAATGAGATATTGAACGTGCTGAAAATTCTTAAATCAAATCTTAATTCAGTAAGCTTCCTCTTTAAGTCAACCGGATTTTGTTGTCCTAAAAAACAGTTTAATACTACTTATATGGTATATTACGGGATACCGGTATGATATGAAAAGATGCAAGAAAATTGCAGTGACAGGAACTTATAGAGGCAACATGTAGTGTCTGTATTCATTCTATTACGCTCCAAAATGAAGCATATGGTTCTCCACAATATGAAAACTGTTTCAACATGTTTTCATATTTATTACAACTACTTATTGTCATTTATTAGATCAATCAATTTCGTACATGTCCTTGTTTCAAATGCACTTAGAAAAATATATGCAATTTTTACCATCTACGAAATTCAAACCTTAAACCCTCTCAAAAGTCACATGAGTTGGATACGCTATCCACTCATCTATAAAAGCGCTCATATACTCCAGTTAGAAGATTGGAAATATTTTTAATTTTAAAAGAAAAGATAACTATCGTTTTTATTGCTGACATACTATTTTAATCGAATATTAAACATTTCTCAAACCATCTTCTCTGTAAACTAACAAAACGATGCGCAGTGAATTATGAACAAAATAATAAAATATAAAGAACAATAATCGGAAATATTTATTTTTTGCCATGCGACATTTCCGTCCTCGACACGTGGTGGCGTGACGTTGTTGCTTATGGAATAAAAACAAAGCTCACGCAAACGTTCGCAATACGCGTGTTTCTCATCCATGCAATAGGCAATGGCACGCACTGTCAATAAAAGCTAATAAATACAAAAATAGATGAAAACACGCGGATAGAACTATAATTTTTTTATATATGAAATAACTCTAATAATTGTAACCCGAACGGGCAATTTTTTGGCTGTTGGACCACATTACGGATAAAAATTTGATCATGGGCTACATTGAATAAATTGAAATCAATATTATTATACCAAAACGCCTATTTATTGTAAAACTTCAAGAAAAACAAATAATTTTGGACAGGACACGATCACAAAATAAACTAAAAATGTTTTTTTATTATACATACAGGTTTAAAAAAATTAAAGTAGTTTATAAAATACTTCGGAAACCAGATAGAATTTTAGGATGGGCCATTTGCCCAGACCTGCCATAGTTACTTGTTGATGAAAATCTATTATATAAAAATAATAACACAATTACTATTTTTATTTCTAAAAAAAATACATAAAAAACTAAGATTGATATTTTTTATTGTACAATGTCCAACTGATGAGAAAAAGTTTAATTATGGTTCTATCTAATTTTATTTGTATTCTTAAGTTACCATTATTTTAAGCATTAGTATATACCATTTTGTTTATAATTTAACCTTTTCTGTGTCAGATATAATGTCACAGCCCGGTAAGCTGTGAATTTTTAAGCAAAAATAAAACCTTAATATTTCTTTTAAAGGTATATTGAAAGTTTCTTTGTCATGACTTTGTTTTTAATAATCATATAATAATCATAACTATGCGTTTTCATATTTTAAATCATCCAAAATATTGAAATTTGTCTAGAAAACTACGTTTTTAGTTGTGCGAGTTAACTCGCTTCTGACACCTAATCATTTCATGACCTAAGAGAATAAAAAGTGATGGCACGGATTGCGTACAATATGGAAAAAACCGACAACAAATATTGCACAAAGCTAGTAACCGTCACTTGCGCTGTTTAAAACGCATCTACACTTATTCAAAATTTATATAGCTTCCAATCTGCGAGCACAGTCTATTTTATTTTGCAAGTTAAACACGATGACACAAAAGATTTCGCTTTATAAACCTGTAACTTATTCATTTTTCATTAAATTTTAAAAATAGCTATAATTTTTAATAATCTAATAATTTATATTAATCTTAACATTTCTGTGATGCCCCCTTTCCCTTAATGCGCTTAGCACGTGCTTACTTTGATTAAGAGTTAATTCAACACTGATCATATGCAATTAATTTATTATACAATGTGCAGAACTATGTCGTCTCCTTGTATTTCAATGTTGATTGTCATAGACTTTTCCACCCCCATCGCAATTTTGTATTATGCGTTATTTTTAGAAAAAAATCAGAAGCGCCATTCGAGAGCCGGTATATTGCACACAATGTTCTTGCTATTAACTTTAATAAATTTAATAAAACAAAAACAGAATTCTTTCTTGTTGATAATTGCTCTTAGGACTGTTAAATCGAAAGCTTCCGCATGGCCAAATTAGCTTTCGCCGGCTGGCTGCCATCGTGACGGTTTAGCACACACTTCAAAGCATTGCATGTGTCAACATGCGTCACCGACGCGTCGTGCGTCTGGTCTGACACAGCACAGCCTTGCAATATTTCTCTTCAAAAATTATTGTAAGTGGGTGCCTGACGTTTTTAATTAAATAAAATAAATTTAATAAAAAAAAATTCATACCACACCTAGACAATTGTATATGAGCAAGATAAAAAATACTCGAGTTCTCTTTCTGTCTCGTGGAAGAAGAGTCCCATTTCTATATGTAAGAAGGGAGAATTGTGTTGTAGAACACAAAAATGATTATCATGAAAAATCGATTAACACAAATTGTCCTGGTAAAATATTACGTCATTTCAAATATTTATTATCTTTTAACACGAAACATAAATCCCTTAACACGAAAAAATATGCATCTCAGAATAACAATAAAACACATGCACCAAATAAATTAAGAATTCTCTAAATCTACTCAACAATCTTTTCGTAACGATTTTATCGGTTATTTTAATAATATAATAATTTCTATAAATCTATAATAGTATTTCAATGAATCGTACTGCTGTATTTCGTTATTTTCTATTTAAAATGTTACACATACCGTTTTTTTTAAATATTACATTTTATTTGAATATTGTACCTAATTCGCAAATGAGAATCCAGGAAAGTTTATTAATCAAATTTAGCAAGTCTCGTTTCTGCAAACATTGTGTGTTTACTGAGCAAAGTTAATACGCACAACTTCTGTATGTCTTTTACCGCGATATTAGATTGTATAAACTAATTATATTGATAGCGAGTAAATATTTAAAAATATATATGAAACAGTATAGTTTGTATTTAATAAAATTTGCTGTGTCTCAAAAGTTATATATTCGATTGATATGTAATTTCAGGGGTCATTTTAGAACTTGAAAATACTAAAAAAGTCTACAAATATACATTAAGTTAATGCAGTATGAAAGATGTATGCATTAAAATACATCAAATATAAAACAAGAATATAGGTACGAGTATAATAAATTCAGTCATACACTTCAACATTGTTCCATTCCTGGCAGAAGATCATTGTATTGTATTTTTTTTATTTTACATGACATGCATATGCAAGGCTATGTAAATAAATAAATTTAAAATTAAAAACGTTTGTATAATATTTTGTGACTTACATCCAGGTACGTGTTCGATAAAGCAAACGGAAATCGTCCAAATGCCGCTTACGATCTTGTAACGAGAATGGGTCGAATTATTTGAACTTCGATAGTTGCTAATTTAAAATTCATGAATTCAAATATTTTCACCAAAACATGTTTATAAACAAAGAATGAAAAATAATTTTGTTGTATATTATTATGGGACAAAAACACGTTGTATATAAATATGAGTCTTGGAGGGTGTCGAAATAATCTACCGCTGAATGTAGCAGATAGTTGCATATCGAACATAAATATTGTAGTTTTATTTTTATAGGAAATAATTTTTGTACACATTTATTTTGTGAATGTTTGTTTCAATCTAAAATTAGCGTTCAAAAAATGTACTTTAAAAAAGGTAAAAGAAATAAATTTTATAATTTTTAGGTAAAATGGTTTTTCGGACACTTTTTTTTCTAGTTGCATAAAAAAAATCTGTTATTCGTTTCTTTAATGAAAACACCGACGTTACATGATGTTTTTTTAAAATAAATATACGCATTTGCAAAAATATTTCAGCATTTATTTTTAATGACATAACTTAACAAGTCATTGCGAGAAAAGAAGAAAAGTGTGTTCAGTCATTTTGTAATAATTGATAATTATTTTCTAAATATTGGAAAAGTGAATTAGTCTGAAATTTTAGTTTTATTTTTACACACTTATACACACAATATTATTTCCGTTCACATATAAGTAATAAGATTCTAATTGCCACCGTCTTTAAGAAAGGATGTTTATTTGTCTTCTGTTTCTTTGTAACAATTTATTTCCATCGTTTATTAGAACGCCAAACGATGAAAAGTTAATCAAACAATAATTCATATACACTGCCATCTATTTTGATAAATTTATTATATAAAATACACACAACGAAAGTTGCTACAAGTCAAAGAAGAAAACGATCGCCTTTTGCGCTATGTAAATATTTAATTGATTCATTACCCGGAGAGCAGAAAGCTCTGAAGTTAGGAGCAATACGAAAGCCAAAGGAAAGTAATTAATTATTCTGACAAATTATGTTTGATTCAATTTGACACTTGAAGGAGTTACGTACAATCAATATTCTCGATACCAGGGGAGCATGTTATTAATGTTAGCGACGGTATTTCAGTTAGCTCATTTATTTCTCTACAGTTTTGATTACGAGTAAAACTTTTGAATAATTTCTCTGCCGGGGAATTTCGATCATTTCAATTCGTAATTATTATTATATTAAATGCCTGAGCAATAAATTCTATTTTCAATTCACTGTCGATTATTTTTTACTATTACCAAATAATGGAGAATTAACTATTTGACAGCACATAAGACGTATAATAAAAATATGCGATGATTGAACAGTGTATGAATATTTCATGCATTCTAACATTTATTACTTTACTCTATAGGTATATCAATTTTGAAGGGTCCACTTCTAGGAATAAAAACACCCTTGCATATATTTACAAACACGCATCACTAGAATTTTTATTATTAAACATTGTTCGAATATTATTAAAAGAAAACTTTTGAAATATTTTATAAAAAAAACTACTAGAATCTTTTTTATTTTTTGAATTTTTATTTTATTTGGTTATATCAATGAGCAATAAATACGTAAAAGAATTTTATCACGAGTTAATATATATCGACCTTATTTAGGTAAAAGGGCGTAACCCTCAGTGTTTTGTAAAGTGCTTTTATTTGTGAATCACAATGTACATAACTAAATACACTTTCTGTCAAAAAAAATTAAGCCTAAAATGCCGAATTGTTATCGAAATTCAAAAATAGGATTTCAAAAATCGTAGTTATAATTACACCCATCGAAATTCAAACTTGTGTTGCCGAATTTTATTTTCCTCGTTGACTTCGTTCACCCTTTCTCTCCTTTGCCACCCTAATAATCATATTGCAGTCCGGCCTGCAGCCATATTCCATCCACTCATTCGTTCACCCGTCCGCTCTAGGGGTTTCTGCTTGCCGGATAGATTAAAAAATATTTTTGATTGAAAGTTTAGCACAGAAGCAATATTTCAAAAAGAGAAAGGGAGATTTATTCATATGGAAACCCCCGGCCAAGTAGACTTTTTGGGCTAATGATTTTAGACAATTGTGGATTTTCGAGCTATAACCAAAATATTCCAGGAAATACGTAAACTTTACTTTTCATATACATATGTATGAGTTATTATTTTATAATGAAAATCTTTTTTAGTAATATTTGCTAAATACATTTTCCTCAGTTCTCGTTCAATTTTTTCCGCTGATAGAATTTTCCTAGTTTTCTTTATGTGAGTATTTAATATGATAAATTAAATATACTATAAGAGTGTTATGTTACATTGGGCATTTCGATTAATGTGTATTTTTTCTTTTATTTCAGGTATGTAATGCTATGCTGACCTGTAATAGAGAGCACAAAAAAACAAAATGTTTGGTTAAGTATTTTTATTTTCGTTTGCCATGTCAGAGACTGGAATTTGACGATTTGAAAGAATGAACGAAGATATTAAAATTATTAAGTCATAGTATATAGTTCTACATTCGTATTGTTGTATTTATTTGGTTTGTGTAGTATTAAGTTATAATATCTCATAATTTAAGTATTCGACTCAAATTCTACATTAAGAAAAACAAGTTAAAATTTATAAGCCTTGTACATTTTTGAAGTCAATATTTTTAAGCGAAAATGTTTGAAAATTACATTTTGGAAACACGAATGTATTAATTGTACTTTAACAAAACTTATACTCGTAATATATGTAGCAAGTACAGAACTTAAACAATTATATATAATTTTCTTATCCACCAACATTAATGTCAACAACGTTATTTTTTAAAAACACACTAATATGAGTTGAGTTATGAATGAGTATATATTATACTCATCATTATCCAATTTATCACTAAAATTCCCAAGTAAATTTTATCAAAAATACAATTACTCAAAATGAAAACGCTCAACTATAAGAGATCATGTGTTCCAACGTAATAAATAGCAATATGGTCTATTTAATTTCATACATTTTTTAAATTGGGTGACATGAGTTACAAGTATTATGACATCAAAAATATTGGTGAGTTTCTTTTTGCAGAATAGCACGAACTCCTTTTAACGGAAATAATTATTTATTATACACGTTTAGTGAAAAACAATACATATTATTGCTCGTCAAGATAATTAGTAGATAGCTCATTTTCGTATTAATAGTTGTGTAATTTATCAAAATATTATCTAGTCGTATCAAGATATTAAATATTATTTATATGTTCTCAGCATATAAGCTTCGCTCGCGTAAAGGCCATATGTGGCCAATATTACGAATAAGAGTATGTAGGAATATTTGTACGCGTTTTCTGGATGAAAGTTTAATCTCGCGGATGCGGGTGCAGGAGGCTGAATGCAACAACTTCAAACTAAAAGCACTTTTCATGAGCTTTTTGAAAGCTTTCCAACTTGAATTTGTTACATGGCTTGCTTTTAGGTAATAAATTCAAGTAATAACATGATATTTCGTGATGGTCGAAATAAAAGTTTTTCGGCTAATTAGTTATCCTGTAAAATTGCATTTGATATGTCGTACGATATTTTTTGTGCTTGTAGTAGCATATTTCTACGTACAAAAAATAAACATATACTGTTTTCACGTGTAATCAATCAACAATCACGTGTAAATTGGATATTGTTTTAAAACTCCATATACACTCCGAGATGGAGCATATGGGATCTTCATAGTATGAAGATTTTATTAACATTTATTGTTGTTAATTATTAGCTCAACCGTTTCGGGTTCATGTCCTAGCTACAATATAAATGATTAAACATTTGTAAAATCTTACGACCAGCACCGACCTTGAACCCTTGCCCCCCCACTCGATAGCCGTACTATATTACAATGTTTTAATTAATATCTTAATTATTAAATATCTTCACACAAACATATGTATTTATTATGCTTTTAGGTCAAATATCCTCGTATATAAAATGTTAATTAAGTCCTTTTTTTGTTTTGAAATCTGCAATAATCTTTCACCCGATTTGGCGATATAATGAAACATCACGAACACCATCTAGCATAAGATAGGCCTCATCCCTTATGGAGGCACCCCAAGAAAAACTGAAACCATTATCATAAATATCAATTTAGCAGAAACTGGGAGGAGGTCTTTTTTTATATGGCCGATATTACATTCCACTGCATGCTCAGTACATTAAGTTATACACCGTACGGCCACCCCCTCGGTGGTCGTGTGCGCCTGATACTTGCATATTAGTTTTATGAAAGGCGAACCGAATAAAGCCGCCCGTTCTTTTTCTTTTCATTATGAAAGCTTTAAGTTTTTCTCAGGTATGTAGAGTGTTCCAGAAATGTCAATTCTTTCTTGGATTATGTAAGATAATTAATTACATGTATAATATTGTTGATTTTTACTATTATACATTAATAACATGAGATAGATAGATAGCTGTAATAATTAGGGCAATAAACGAATGAAATGCTGGATAATCATTATTATATGGCGAGTCATCATCGAAGATTTCGAAATGAGTTTTCAGAGTTGACTTCGATTAAATTCGTCTTTTATTATATAAATAATAAATTTACGAAAGTGTAAGCACTTTTCAATCATATAGCCTAATTGCTTGTAAATAATCAATATTCATTCCTTTTATATATATCGACCCTATTTAGGCGAAAGGGCTTAACCTTAAGTTTTTTTTATTTTAGAATCACAATGTACGCAATTAAATACACGTTCTGATAAAGAAAATTAAGACGAAAATGCATATTTATTATCGAAATTCAACTTTAGAATTTGTGTGAAAGGAAAGAACATTAACTTTCAATTTTCACGATGTTCCTTTAATATTTTTTGTAATTATCATATCAAAAAAATTAAACACCGATTTAATGGTCATCATGCACTTCAAGTTTGTGTTAATGTGACTTTGGCTAAAACTCATTAAAAACATTTTTTTGCGCCTCTTGTAAAATTTGTTCTGTTAGGATTAATCCCTTTTACCTAAACACTGTCGATATATTGATAAAATTCCGTAAGAAAAATATTTTTAACAAACTTGTAGTATATATGTATAATACTTTCATATTTCATGCTTTGTTAGATGACTTATTTAGAATATTTCTTATAATTTGTAATATTTCATAAACGCTATTACAATAAATATATATTGCAGATAATATATAATTAAAACTATGCAACGGTTTTTGGTACATTCTATTCTATTCATGCCCGCTTAGATTGTATGGGGCTTAATGCCTAACGAGGAATTATTGCTTACGCTCCATTTTGGCGGCTGAATTTTAAAAAGATGCCTTTTCTCCTATAAGAAAAGGTCATACATAATATCTGTAGGCGAATGGGTGAACCGCATATTTGAAAAATGGTGTCCCTGTTGTAAACAGTGTTTATCATCAGAAGCATTTTCAAACAATTCATAATACCGGATTTAGAATTGCAACATTAGTTCTTTTAAAAAAGGGGAGTGTTTTACAGTTTTATAACTCTAACCACAGTAATATGATATTTAATCGTTCTGTCATAAATTTCGATAGGTTAAAATAAAATCAACTATATTTTGTTAGGGTCATTTGTATATTTTAAATAACATTATATTTGTGTTTTCCCTGCGACCATTTGTTTTTGATTATCATAATCGTATTCTTTTTTTCTTTTAAGTGTATCCTTTTCACAGTTTACATTTTGCGAAGATTGTTTTGACAGATTCTTTTTTTTTTGTTTTTACGAGAATATTTTAATACTTGACGAAATATTAAGAAAGCGATTATTCATATCAAGATAGTGTATATATTATTTTTTCTTTGCTTTTAATTATATACACATCAAGACGAAGCATATCAATTTTCACAATACGAAGATTGTTTTTGACATATTTTTTTACGAGTCCATAAGTGTCAGTTATTAGCTTAACCAATTTCAAGTCCTGGTTTCTAATGCACATGAAAAAACTTGTGTAAATTTTGCCAGCTATTGGATTCGAACCCTAGACCCTCGGCTCATGTGTCGAATACGCTATTAATTTACCTACGAAGGACGAATATAATGACATTATGAATATAATATAATATTCACAATTTTTTGAGAAGGAATCGACTTTATAATGCGTATATGAAAAATTATTATATTTTAGTTAGTATAACACACAACTTAATCTCGTGCATTGTTTACAGATATTGAATCTCAAGTTAGCAAACCTTCTGTTCTTGAACCAGTACAAAGAAGGTGTTACCTAATGAGATACACAATATATTGTACAAATAGTTTTTTTTACTATATAATACAATTAATAATTATTTGTCGAAATCGGTTTAATATTATTAGTGGAATTATTATACAGCCGACAAATCATTGTGCTATTATTTCAATATTATAGACGTAAAATAATGACATATATAAAATAAAACTAATGTTTTTTAATGTTATCTGTCTAATTATGTATGTTATCATAAATTAAAAAATTATTTAAAAATCTGGAAGATATGCCGGCCATAACATAAAATAAGCCTATCGTCTCATTATGTTGTGTTTACACCTTCTAATACGATTCAATTTTATTTCGCGAAAATAACACTTGACAGGCAACAAAAATCCGTCGAGTTTATCCAGCAGGATTCGCCATTATGCTAATATGAAAATTTCCATCCAGGAAAAACAAATTTTCGCCAAAGTGTTACTCTTGAAAATGACTTGTTCTTCGTTCTCCTCATAAAATTTACTTTATTAGCAGCCTTTATTAGGTAATATTCGTTGGATAATAGCATTGAAGGATTTAATAAGAAACCGTATATAATAAAAAAAATAAGTCAAGACTACACTCGTATAACCACTGTCAATAATATAACCATTTTTGATGGATTGAGCATTCTTTTTATTTTATTGTGAGGCTAGATGGCATTATAAAAGATGTTACTTCGTTATAAAACAAGAGTACCAAACCTTTTTGAGGGTGGAAATTACTTTTAGTTTTAATTTTCATGGCGATCGAGTTCTAACAAGAATCGCATAAGAAAATTTGTTATTAATGTTATACATTTTTTAGGTAATCGAATTAGAAAATATGTATTTTAAACGACAAAATATCATTAGATTCTTAACCTTGAAACAAAAGCCAATTTGTCATACGACCATACTACATATTATGTATTTCGTCCATGGCCGTAAATTTAAAATATGAAAATATGTTTATTTTTAAAATTCACAATCCTAATTGCGATCGACCACATTTTGTTTCGCGATCGACCGGTTGAGAATCCTTGCTATAGAGTATTATTTTCTACTATTTAAGTGAAATCAAAATTATATGTTGGTAGTTACGAGTATATTGCATATTGTTAAACCATCAAATACATTAAATTGATACAAGGAATAACCACGATAGTATAATTTTATAAGTTATTGAAGATGATTGTATTATATACTCGTAAATTATAAAATGTTGGCCACGCAAGCTCCAACACTTTTATGTTGTTTATTCTTTATATTTTTTGTATAAAGTACGTCTATATTTCTTATTATTTGCAACGATTCTTCTTTGCTGCAGTCAAATTATTATTACCCTAATAAATAAACCACCGTGCAATCTTTTTGGCAATATTAGGTGCACTTACTCTATTTCGGGTTATTTAATTCAATTGTATGCAATGCGGAATGAAGTGCCGGTGATTTTTCACCATCCCTACTTGTTTCATGCGGCCCTGGTAGAATGAAATGCGGCGTTTTGCGGAATAATAACTGTTATAAAAATGAGATATCGCTTCTTGGTTATTTGGTTGCATGCTCCACGAATAAGTTTGTCTTGCACTGCTGCGATTTCTGGAGTTTTATGCGCTCGAAACTTTTTTATGCGGCGCACGTTTTAAGCTATGAGAATTACAACACGTTTTCAATGGTCGTACCACAAAATAATAACACAATATAGATTTCGCGTAATCTCACTAAAGCATCATTTTTAAAAAGAGTATATTTGAGCTTCTACCTTGATTCAGTTACTGGCAAAAGTTTTTTGCAATATAAGAATATATGATACAATAAATATTTTCTGAAACCCAACTAAGCAAAATTATAATCAACAATACAATAAACAGCCTGGAACCCGATTACACCAGTATTCTTTTTATGTATGAACAGTATATAGAATATTCTTTTGTAATGCTTTTGTTTTTAATGGTCATATTATAGTCATATATATCTCTGAGTTTTAAGCATTTAAAATCATCCAAAATATTCAAATATTTCTCGCAAACTAGTTTTAAGTAGTGCGAGTTAACTCGTTTCTGGCACTTAATCGCATACATCCGTTTTAGCTTGTATTACATCCCGTTATCTTCGTATTAGATTTTTCTTATTACAAATATTTTTCTCAAATATTTTTTCATTGCATTTTTACAGAATTAAAAACGAAATATATCATTATATTTTAATTAAGAAAAATATTTAAAATTTTAAATCTTATTATGCAATTTATCTTTTATAAGTTGTAAAAAATGGCGAATATCAAGGACGATTTTTATTTTTACTTTTTTTCTAATTAAAAAGCATTTCGACGGTCTACAGATTAAAGAAAACTACTTTTAAAGCGTTTTTTATGATTTCACCCTACCAGGGAATTATAAAATGCAAATATTTCACGATCCTTTTTACGTTATCTTTGTCCCTCTCTCTCATTCGCCGTACTTATGAATTTCAAAAGAGACGGGGATACATTACAACGTCACTGAGCTCAAAAAGTAATTACAGCCAGTTCTCAATCTGCCGGCACTGCTAATTCATTCAGTCTGCGGCTTATTATTTTGGAAACCGCTTGTTTTTCAACCATTTTGCCGTTTAGAATTCAAAATGATACCGCAAGCAGTAAAATAAAATTGCGTTAAATATTTTGTACCATGTAGTTCGCCATTTGGATGGTTAAAATTTGCAGAAAATTATACGGAAATCCTATAATTTTCCTATATAGATAATACTTCCTAACGAAGTGCTATGGTACGAATATGTTACAAATTACTTTTGTAATTTGGTTGGAAATTTGTGGAAAAGTATTTGCATAATTAGTTTTTGCTAACGTGAAAGACATTTGTCTACTAAAAGTTGCCAGACCGAATCAATAACTTTTTTATTTTTTGTTAAACAAAAATGTTATTCGGTAGATATGATGCTTTTGAGAAGAAAGACGGTTTTGAGTATATTTGGAGTATCGAAACATAACATTAAAGAAGCGCCTAGTTCCAAAAAGCGATATAAGCACATTTAGTCGAAATCAAGAAAAATGTGTTCGCATTCTATTGTACAAACAATTTAATACCATGTGTAAAAATGTTATGTTCCAAAACCCAATATACTTTTATGAAAATAATTAAAAGTGAAATGTTCATTCATTGGAATGTTCACATCTGTTTAATTTAAATATTTATTTCATTTTAAAATTTATTAGCAAATAAATGCCGTTATTTTGTTCTAATTTAAGCATATAATACTTTGAAAATAAATAATCTCAGTATAAAACAAAATTTGACCTTAAAACATAAAAATATTGCTGAAAATATTGAAATGTGCTCATATCGCTTTCTGTAACTAAACGCTTTAAATGTATATCATTTTTAATGCCTTAAACAATAAGTATAAATTGTAATATAATAATATACTCTTCATTTGCAAATGTAAAAAACTTAAGCCTCCTAAAGCAAGAGAAGTTCAGAAATTGTTCGGAATACATCGTTACTTTGAAAAAAAATCTCTAGCGCCTTATAAACAAAAATCAGAATCAAAACTATTGAATCATATGCTAGTCTGGAGTGATGAAATGGGTCAACAAGCTTCTAAATAGTAGTAAAGATATATCAGATTATTTGGTTGTTGAGGCATGTTGTGAAACCACAGACAGAGCTAGCTTATTATTCGACGAGTAG
>JAPMAE010000130.1:8270-18540 GCA_036584705.1 Rhyacophila sp. 25_7 | reverse complement strand
ATCTCGAGTCACAAAAGCCTGGATAACGGACTTATAGTCGTCAAGTATTTTAATGAATCGTTGCACCACATTAACAACAGTGATATATTTGAAAAACAGTTTTAAAAATTTATATACATAATAATTTTGCTGAAATATTTTTTACCTAGTTGTAAATAATTTTCATTTTTACTATCTTTAAGTTTATATGAAAACTTTATTTCTTACCTCACATGTTAACTATCAGTACGAGTATCTATCTTAATACTAATAACACTTAATGTCCCATATAAGTCAGGAGCGCTACTAACTGAGTATGACATTGACCCTATATCTACATAGTGACTCCATTAATAAAACCCCTCCCATTTCCTTCAAGGAAATAGCAATATCCATCTTCTGAAGTCGTTAGACATCGCTCGACATATGGGAAAGTATGAATATATTTCATCATATCATAAACGCGGCTTTACTTTTCATATTATTAAATATATTCAAATAATAATGGTATTGTAAATATGACTGATCGATATGACCCATAAAATACAGTTTTTTATTTATTAAATAAACAATTTCCATAAACTGGTCATAAATTGGTTTATTTAAGTGCTATTTTAATTATCATGAATTTAGAAATATTATGACAAACAATACAATTTGTTAGAAGCTTGTATTTTGTTTGATTGAAATGATAACACGGTTTTTATATAGTTTTTTCACAAACCTTGAATAGATTGATGTATAAAAACGGTTTGACTAAATGTACATAACAAACAAAAGAAATAGATTTTTAAAATATAATTTTGGAAAACATATCGACCCTGCTTAGGCAAAAAAGCTTGACCTTTAGTTTTTTGAAAAGTGCTTTATTTGAATATCATAATGTATACGACTAAATAGATGTTCGGTCAAAAGGAATTAAGCTGAAAATGCAAAATTCAGCTTTAGATTTTGAAAATCTAATGACCTACTAAGTTTGTATGGAAATGAAGAAACCAGTAACCCTCAATTTTAATAATTTTCCTTTAATAAATTTTTAAATTATCCGATCATAAATAAAACACCGATTTATTGGTTATCATGTACCTCAAGTATGTATTAATGTGACTGACTGAAAATCATTAAAAAACGCTTTTTTTGCCTCCTCTAAAATTTGTTCTGTGAGAATTAGTTCTTTTCATCTAAACACGATCAATATATATAGTTAATCTGTATGATACTTCTTCCATATCAGCTTTGAGACATAGAATGTATTTTTTTATGATTATTAATTCAACCATTTGGATTCGTTCTAAGGCTGCTAATACCAATGGACAAGCATTCTGATATTTTTATGACCAGCTGAAATTGAAATCGTGATCAATGAACCCACAGCCAGACAACATTCCCACTGAACCACAGTAGTCGTATATTATTTCATATTTTCTAAAAACATAGAATTACTTGGAATTTACTTTGTTCTATCGAATATTCTATGGATTTTTTTACTATATTTTAGTTAATACTATGTATAACGCTGTTAAATATTTTTTTAAATCACGTGTATTCATGATTTTTGTACGTGATGAGTAATATTCATTCATTATTACATTAATTTTATAAAACAAACTTTAAGTATGCTATATGCGTCAGAACTTACCATAAAAATATATTAAACCATAAAAAACTCTCGAGTTACGTATACGTTTACAAAACTTTTTATAAATATATCAAAATTATATTTTTTACGGTTTTCACCAAAAGTTACTTGACTCTTATGAAATAATATACAGCTACTAAGTTTTTAAAAATCCAATTAACATTCAAGTGCCATTTTTTATATTTTAAATTCTATCATTCATCTAAATATAAAAATTTCTTTCAATATGATTATCTTCAAAATTTATTTGTACATTGAAAATATTTCTCTATTTTCAAACTAAAAATAATACAAATTATTATATGAGAGAATTTTGGTATTTATGTCGCATCCCTAATGATATCATAAATCTCTCACTAGCTTTGAGACTAATAAATATATCATAAAAATATTGTAACATGTTTATATTACTCTTTATGTTGGAAAACTTTAATTTACTATACATGTTTTATTATGCTACACACAACAGTAAAATTAATATTGACAATTAAAAAATCAAATGCTATCAAGCAGATATTGTAGGTATAATAAATTGATACTAATGCCTACCATTCTCGAACATTTCACATTTTTTAAATATTTTTTTACTATGATACTAAAACATGACTTTTCTATTTTTTTCAGGTAAGTAATGATGCAGCCAATATGTTTGCAATTTATAAACTTGCATGACAAGACAGTAAGTAGTATTTACAAGTATGTTTAACTCAAGGAAAAATACTTAAGGCTTAAGGTAAGAAAAAGTTGAACAAATAAACTACATATTTTCAAATATCAACTGTCTTTTGTTATTAATTTCAATCACATTTATAGATATAACATTGCTTGGATTTTTTAAAATTTTCTTTCGGGTGTATTTATTTCTTTCTTCACGTTTATTTATTTAATGGAGTTTATGGGTGCAAGGTGGTGCATTTTTCATATTATATCTCTCACTAGCTATTTTATTATATCAACAAACAATAAATTATTAATACCACTCTTTATCTATACTGCTTATTTTGATATGCAAAAATAAAACTAGAATCGAATATCTAAAAATATCTTGTTGTTTTTGTATTTATTGTCATAAAACTATTCATTTATATTTTAGAACAAATTAAACTTGTATTATTTACTATCATAAATTATCGTCAAATTTTGTTATATAAAGTGAAACAACCCATTTTTTAATAAAGTATAGTATTTTTTTATATATTTAAAAACATCATAAGAATATTTTTAGCAACAGGTTGTCGATTTGAACTACTTATGGTAATGGCCTAATTTAACACCGTTTTTACAGATATTTCGTAATATTTATAATGAATGTCAGGATCCTACTTCTGAATTTATCAGAATATACTTTTTATACCATATCTTAAAATATTTCTCATATAAAGATGGTGGATGATAGAATTTAGTAAAAAACACGTTTAATTAAAGACTTGGCTAGAACTTTAGTATATTGAAGGTTTTTTAACAATGGAGATAATATTTGAATTAGTACTTGTAACAATACTTGAAATAAATTAAAATAATACTTGAAACGCAAATACGTCCATCTTGACCACGTATTTGTATAGGAATGTTTTATGTCCACTCGAAATCCGACTCTCTTGCCGAATCTATCTCACCACTGTGACCCTTACAATATTTTATATATTTGCTAATTATTTAAATAATAGAATAAATCTTACTTTGAATCTAACTTTTTTTTCTTATTTTTTTATTTTTATTGATTACGTGATGCTTTTTTCCTTGTCTCTAATGTTGTATTTTACTCAAAAGCTAATTATGTTGGAAGTTATAATATTAGTTATTAATAGACATTTCTCAAAGTCCATAAATTATAAAAATGCTTATATTTTGTATGCAAAAAAAGTTACGTTTGAAATCTGAATTCTTTCCGTTTGCATTGGAGAACCTAAATATAAAAGTAGTAGTTATGTTATAATAATAACTATTTAATTTGTAATATATATATATAAAATACATAAAGACTGCAGTTTTAAGTAAATAAATTTAATTTATTGTATATTATTATGTATATAAACTTAATATAAAAAGCGATTTGAAATTAATAAGTGACACTCTTTCAGTTTTATGCAATTTTTATATGGAAATTAAAAATGGATTATTCGTACTTACGATCAATGTGAAATTTTATTTTAAAGTTAAATTTTACAGTTATTCAATAAACTACGATTTTATATCTTCTTTGTGGCTATTAAAATAATGTGCAAATAATCTTCAATATTTAGTTTAAATTACAACTGCAAATTAATTTTGTCAATACACTATAACAGTTACAGTTTTGATACCATTGCTTAAAGGGTATTGGGCTATTATTAGATTAAGAGTAAAAAACCAAGAGTAAAAAATTTTTTTAATCGTTGCTTCTACAAATTATATGTTACTCTGTGATTTAACTTTTCTGGAAACTATATTAGCACGAATTTACGAAGTGTATTTTACTTCTACTAAAAAATGACTAATCCTGCTTTGTTAAAATTTACGTAACTTTTCATCCCAGGATCCCACGTGGGTTTTACGAGCCCTTAACAATGTAAAGCGAAATTTATTCCATCGTCTTTACACCCCCTCTCTTTCACTCTGGCTATGTTTACAGTTAGTTTAAATAGGACAGATATATCATCATTAGGTTGGCAGCGTAAAAGGTATGCGCGAATGAAAGAACATTATTTTAAGATACGTGCGTCCTTATCTCGCGTCGTACTTGTTACTTAAAGTTGTTACGTAATATTATTAAAAGTTAATTAGACTTTTATAAATTACTTTTTTTGCGGCATTTAGTTACAAAGATATGTTTTAGAATGGAACATAGGTAATAACCAAATGTCTATGGATCACGTGTTTTTGTTTCTAATAACTAAACTAACTTTAAAACAAACTTCTCAATTCAAAACCTGCAGCCCTTTTTAATATTTAAAAATAATCCACAAACAATATTTATTTTATTAAAAGACAAAAATAATATATTTTTACGTCATATACATGTTTTTAGGAAACAATTGAAGACATCATGATTTCATTATCCTGACCTGGCACAATACATAAATAATACACACTCGTATTACGGCAAATTCTATTCTGGCGTATAACTGGTTATCGCATAACACCAACAAACTAAATCTTATTACTGACATTCATACTTATATTATATATAAAATACAAAATCTTAGGTAAATACATCATCATAATTGTATGGAGATATTGAATTATTAGATGTTCATGCAATTAACGTTAATACGCAATATGGAGTTTCAAAATGAATGGAAGAATAGCACAGAAAGCTTATTAAATTAATTGATTAAGGAATCAATAAATCATAGCTGTGTTTATAACAAAGCTGATAATAGTACGAAATGTTGGAAAATATTAAAATTAACACACAATAGAACTCAAAACAACCAAGTATCTAAAGATTCTGTCTAAAATCTCATTTGTTATAAAGGTCTCTTGCTTGTACATTTATTTGTACATATTTAATACTTAAAACTGATAAAAGTAGAAAAATCTAAGAAAAGCTTATATTCATTAGATCAGTAATCTCAAATAATGGTGATTTACCATTCGAATTTACATTTTACTCGACTCTCATTACAGACGGGATATTTTTCCTAGGAGTGAAAGTGCTCAACACTTACCTAAAACGCACATCATGTTTGTTACATACCATATTATATTCGAATACCTTTTTGATCATTTTATAATTATTACAACCACCTACATAACACATAAAATTAAGTTTCTTGTTTTTTATGATGTTAAATATGCCTGGAATACATTACACATAGAATGCATAACACAGATACGAAGTCTATAATTTTCTAAGAATTTTTTAAAGTTTCTTATTTTTGAGTACTTAAATTATATTTTCTTGTATCTTCTTCAAATTGCAAGTACAAATTTTATGATTATATTATTATCCCGGAATTGAGTGTTCTTCGACAAGAGTTTAGATTTGAATACACTCTTCATTTAAAAAACCATCAATTTCTTACCTCACTATGATATTCATTACGTTTTACACGCTCACCAAATCAAAAGTAAAAGCATGCCACAAATTCTGATGCTAATTTAGTTACTGGTTAACGGATGTGCTTGTATAAACTTATATAAATAAATAATGTCATTTTAAAAACTTTATTTACTTATCAAAATTGTGAAACAGTTTCCTTGAATGGCCGACTTTTTTAGGTCACAAAAAACTCTTAACAACATATCTTTTTTATTGCTTTTGTGTCGCGGTTTATAGGAATAGATAAATAAAATTATATGGTCTCGCTTAGTCCATAAACCGATAAATTGAATAATATCAGTCAGGTATGTCATGTGTATAAAAAATGATAAATGAAACAAAACATATACACGCAAAATGCGTGTTTATTGTGCAACCTGGATTTAGAAATAATCAACCATCGGTTTAGACACATAAATAATAATTTTTATATGTTAAATATATATTATGACATAGTTAAAGTGATAATTGTGGCAAATTTTTATGTTACTCGTACTTCATATAAATATTGGAAAATGAAGAAAAAATATCTTTATAGACTATAATGATCGGTTACGGGTGATCACTTTTGATGCAAAGCATGCGGAGAAAAAAAAACAAAAGATTTTATGAAAATATATTGTTATTTTGCTCTCCTTTCACAAAATTTCTTGATATACAAAAATAACTTAATTTAACTTAACCTCAACTCTTTAGTTTTATAGGATGTAAAAAAAAACATTTTATATTGAAACTATAGATAAAATATTAATCAAAAGTATTATTATAATATAATATATTAATAAGACTACTATAAATATATTCAGATATAGCAAGATTTCAACTGAATAGTATACTAAAGAAATGAAAATATATATAATCACGTTTTGCAATCAAGCAATAAAACCAAATCTATATATATATATACCAAACTATACGCATGAACTTGCGTTGCGCTTGTCAATTGCAAATTTTTTAATCATTCCAATCACGCAACGTATAAAATAAATTTATCAAAAATAAATCTACTAAATCTTAATATGATACGAAATATTAATACTCTTCATTTTTTTTACTTTAGGGCATGTCCAGCATCTTTTGTATCTATTGACGGGATGCTACCGATGATCACATACTTCTCTATAATGCTTAGTTAAAAATAGCTTTCATATGTTTTTATGATAATTGTTTAAAATAGTTATCAAAAACAAATTGTTCAGTCATTTAGGTTTGTGCCTGGTTCCAAATACAAATTTACAAACATTTATTTACTTATATACTTATATCATTTATTTACTATATCTGCTTCAAAACTTATAATATTATAATAGGAAGATTGTTTTGACAGACGATTAATAATTGTCAGTTATCAGCTTATTCAATTTGGTGCATGTCCTAGTTTCAAACGCACACGAAAAAGCCTGTACAATTTTGCAAGCAACAAGATTTGTACCCTAGATCCCCGGCTCAAGAATTGGGTGCGCTATCCACGAGGGCAAAAATTTTATTCACTTATGGGGTAGTAACTAAATTAACAAACTAATAATAATTTATAAAATTATTATATTAAATAAAACATAAATATTGTTTTGAATTACATAGTTTTTACTATAATAAAATATACAAAATATATCTTTAAAAAAATATATGAAACATTTTGATTATACTACACGGCCCTTGGATACATTATCTTTTTTATTTATGGAAAAAGTAGCCTTAAACAATTTTTTGAATGAATAATTTAATATTTTATATTTGTGATATCTGTATGAGATTAAAATTGTATGTATTTAATTTAGCATTTACTTTAATGTCGTGTTGTGTTTCACTGTTCCTTAAAAATATCAAGTTTGAGTAATCAATTAATATTCATATATGTAGATGCCACTACACAGCTTCATGAAATACGTGCTTGTAAATAATATACGCATAGTATAATTTGCCATGAGCATTGTTTACTATTACGTTGTATCTGTCAAAACACCTTATATTATCATTCAGCGAAAATGTTGCTTTTCTCTGAATACATGCGCTACGAAAGAAACCCAGCGAATTCCAGTCAGTCTAGGGGTGATTTCCCGGGGGTTGGTCGTGTGTTCAAGGGTACGCTTGCATCTCTAAGCCCGTACATACGGTACGGCAATAAACTATCCTCACAACTATAACGAAAATTATAACTCACATTCAACAACTAAGTCGTATTAACCACACTTAAATTAATCTAACGTTATCTAGAAAGTGAATATGCCCAAAGCAAATATTATAACAGTGAATCTTGCAAAATTATATGCGCTTAATTTCAAGCCCAAACCACCTGTGTACTCATCGTCACCTGTTTGGCGAAGGGGACTTAAATTGTATTATGTTAATAATTTTCAGTAAAATTAATTTAATATGATAAGCGTGCGTTTTTACCTTATTTGTGATAAAGTCATTTTCTGGTTTTTATTTATTAAAAGTATATAAAAAATTATAAACGGTTATCTAATTTTAATTTTAAATAATTTTTGCTTTAAAGTGATTTATAAATTTATCACCAGTGATTTAGTTGGACTAAAAGAAATAATATATATTCATAATTTTAAAAGATGAATGCTGAAAAAGAGTCTTTAGTAAATTGTAACTGAATATTTTTTGTTGGAACTTATTATTTACTTATAAAATATACGTGTTTATAAATATTGCCATTAATTATATTTATTTAACTTTGGTGTGCTTTTTCATGAGTTTATGCTTTCCATTAAATTATTTTCACGAATCATGGAGATGGACTTACGTGTTTATTATTATGTTATGATTGCTTCCTTTATACAATTTTATTAAGCAACTGGTAGTACTAATATATTATTTCTTATGTATATAAATTTCTCTGAGAAATTTTATAAGTATGTTGAATTATTTACTCGAAATTTATGAAGTGGATAATTTTCTAATAAAATAATATGTATTTTAATCTTTGAAAAAAAAAGTAATCAAGTCTTGCAAGCTGCAAATTATCTTTATCAGTGTTTGAAAATAAAATATTCAGTAAAATTAAGAAGTTAAATAATAAAAACTATCGTATAAATAACGCGATATTATATTTTAAAATTTTAATAATATATCTATATATATACTATAATGTTAATTAATATCGTTCAATTCTTAAAATTGAAATTTTAATATTCTATAACATTTCAAAACATAAAAATATGCTTATACAATTACTAATTCTGCGTAAAATATTTTTATACAAACACGTTTTCGTGTTTTTTTACTGTAAAAAAATATGAAAAATGTTTTCCAATATTTTGCTTCATATCCGGTGTACAGCGGAAATCGTTTAAGTTGACATTTTTTCTACTACATAACGTATCGATAAGCAAGGTGTGTTTTCAGTGCTCGAGTTAACCCAACCACCTGTGGAGGCTTCGTGCTAAACGGCGTCATTTTTTCGTAGAAACGAAACCTTCTTACGTGTTTGTGGTTAATTTGTCGGTTTGTGAAAATGTGCGATAAAATAATGCATGTTTAATAAAACGTCAAAACACTCCTTTGCAATAAAAATGTTTTTTTTTTAATATTCGCATTATTACATGCGATAAAATAAAGAATGTGGAGTAACAAAATTATTTCATTAATATAGTTTAATCGAGTAAGAAATATATTTATTACAAAATTTTACGACTTGTATATTATTAGAAATAATATTAAAGTATGTGATATTATAAATAAATGTGTAAAATTGATGCACTGAACCAATAAAACATGTTAAAAGTTTCAAACTACATACATAACAATCTGTATTTTCTTTAAAAAAATATTCTTTATACATTTAAAAAATTTAAAGTATGACTAAAAATAATATACGAGTAAGTGCTATCATACCAGCATTCTATCAAAAATGTTGATTTGATATAGTTTTTAGCACGTTTTTAAACGTAGTAAAACCTGTTGCCATATATTTCAATTATATTTTTTTATTATTTTTTATTTTTATGTGTTAATAATAATATTTGACGTATAGAACTTGCAGTATAATGAGAAGTATTTTACCGATTTTTCCCGACAGTAGATTTCAATTTTAATTTATTTAGGATTACATAACAAAATATGTATTAACCTAAAACTAGCATTGTATTGAAATTTAAATCGATAAAATATTATTCATAATATTAACGCATTGACTACTTACTCTCTGGCATTGAATAATTTGTATCGAAGAAATGCCAGTAATATGAAATTAATTTATGTGTAAATAACGTTTTTCTATATAAAATCTTTGTGAAAAATCATCCCATTAAAATTATAACATATTCCTTCATGACTGATTTTCTATAATGTTAATCCTAGCTGGAGAGTCATTATATTGAAAAAATAATAATAACTGGTTTCGTATATTTTTACATTTTTATCTCCTTAACTAATTTCAATGCATTATTTACTTTTGCATATATTAATGATAAAAATAATAACAACATACTTTTTTATAAATAATTCAACCGATTGAAAATATTGTAATATATAATACAAGTCTTGATTTTTTAAATTATATTTATGGAAAAATATATGAAACTCGTGTTACCATTTCGAACATTCGTCCATATTTTTTTTAATAAAATTTATTTTATAAATTAAGATCGGTTTCGTGTATTAAGATATTTTCACCT
>JAPMAE010000129.1:8839-27602 GCA_036584705.1 Rhyacophila sp. 25_7 | reverse complement strand
TCATTTTAAAACTTATTCATCTGCTCCATTCCATAATAAGGATTAATGATAATTTTTTACCAGAAGAAGAAAATGTATAGCTTCGATGATTATTTGAATTTAACTGTTAAAAATATTGATTATTTCTTATTTAACGACCGTTACAACAAATATTTAAATATTGAAATTAATATTATTTTCTAAAATAAATAATATTATTCGTATTGGTTACATACAGTTGAAATAAAATGTTTTAAATTACAATATCAAATAAAACAGCCATTTTTAATCAATTAAATATATTCTTCATTCCTTAAACTAGTTTTATTCCAAAATTTCAATTCATTAGAGTAAACTGTGAAATATCACTTAATATCATTAGGAGAATATAATGTTATAATATGTGAATATTATTATGCACTAGGTACAAGTAACAAAGCATATCGAATGAACCGCATCGGGTTTTTGCTATTAAACCCAGTTTAAATATTATATTTTATAATACTTGAGGGTTTTATAAACCCAATCCATTGATTTGTTTAGCAATTCTTTTTGAATTTCTTATTAGTTTTAATAATATGATATTCATTCATTCATCATGAAATAAAATGATATCAACACAACTGTCAGTTTATTACAAGCTAGTCAGAGAAGTTATTAATAAATATACATTTATAGCATGACAGATGTTTTTCATATTTTTGTTGGCAACATTGTGTAATTCGTATAATGGATGTGTATAATTACAAACTACACATTGATTTATTTAAATACATAATTCGGTACTTAAATAGTACTGCCATCTGTTTTTAACTGCACTAACAAAATTGGAAACTGAAATTCGTTTTTTAAAATAATAAAATAAATCAATGTTGCTCACATGATTAAAAAAAACAGATTTATTTAAAAAAAAAATAAGTAAACCTCACTATTTTACACATTTTTATTTTGAATAGATAATGCAGATTTCTACTTTTCCGATAGGATTTTAAATATTGTAACACCAATGTTAATAGATAGAGAAATATGTTTTTGATACCATAGACAACCTACATTATATAAAGAATATTATTTTTGATATTGTATATTAATATTCTATGTAAAATTATGAGAATAAACATTTAGCATGTTACAATTTCAAAATATTCTATGATTACGTTACGCTAATGCCTTGTGTTTTCTTGGTCATTCAAAATTTTACACTAAACAATGATATTATTTTTTTGGTTTTGTAAATATAGAAGTATCTATATATTATTAATATATTGATATACAAATATACTGAATAAGTATTGTGGTATTTTGAGATATTACAAAAATATCATTCTTATCAATTATCAATGATATTTCCGAATAAATACAATGATCCCCCTTAAAAATCTAATCATGAAACACACAAATGACAAACGGAAGCATAAAATATCAATGTATACAATGAAAATAAAACAATTTTATTTACTTAAATGTCATAAAAAATCTGTACCAATTCTGACTTATCTGATAATAGTATTGAAATTTCAACTGAGACTTTTTAGCACAATTTTTTTGATTGGCTGTTACAAGTTGTATTAAATTGGTTCAGAACTTATATGACATACAAACGGAAACAGTATGTTATTAAAATTTATAAAATTGTGGCATTATAATTGGTAATAATATAAAATATTTAAATATTGGACGCATAGACAAATATTATTCATAATTATCTGCAAGATTTTTATAGTACTACCATAGACATCGGACAATATCATTATAAATTATGTCAATTAATAAGAATTACATTTACCTGTTGAAAAAGTAATAAAAACATAAATTAATAATATTGTAATTGTGAAATACAATGCATAATGAATGATTTTTTTTATGACATACAATACTCATAAATATAATATTTTAAAACTTTAGATATATTCAATCAAGCAGCCATACATAGACCGAATATTCTAAAAGTTCAAACAATAGCAATGTATTTTATAGAAAAATTTTCTCCACTTTGCAAAATTGGAATTCATTGATGATATTACTCGTAGATGTCATTATACAATTTTCTAAAATCTATTATGATTCACCATACTCAACCTTTTTTTCAGGCCATATTTGCAACATTATGTGGGCGACTATATATAGTATACAAAGTACTTGATTATAATTAAGTGCCGTACTTGAAGATGATGTAAACTTTTCAGTATTTAGACAAATTATTGTTAACATTTGCTATCAACAGGTCATCTAGATAAGAATCACTGAGTCAATTTTAGAATAGTATAATTTGCAAATGTGCGTTTCATTTAAACGAAATAATATGTTATGTAAAGCAACCTTTTCACCGATGAGTGTGAATGTTATTGGTCTTACCGAAGTGAATGTGACCATAGGTTGAGTATGGAAGTATTATACAGTAAACAAAGTGTAAAATGAATTATTGGGATAAAATTATAGCTATTTGAGACTAAAATTATTCTAAATCGGTTCGTCGATTTAAGCAACGTTTCAATTCTGTTCAAGATTTTGGGTAAAAATCGCCTCAAATAATTACAACTGGGTATTGTCTGAATACTAATACTATATACATTGTATCGTTATATTGTCGAAAATTTCAAATTATTACAATTTTATTATTGTAAACAATATATTGTCAAATTTTCTAAGATTACTGGAGTATTACCACCGAATTTGTTTTTATTAAATTTTGTATTATCAAAAATTTATTCAGCATATAAATATAATAATATAGAGTATTATAATAAATTGAACACAAATCTGTATATGTCATGTTATGTAAGATATTATCTTAATTAATACGTTATACTTTGTGGCCTGATTCTGAATAGCCATATTTTATTAAATTACTGATAAATGCTTACCATTTGATAGCAGTAAACCATTAAATTCATCCAATTATTGTGAAAAGCATAGTGTATATATATATATATATTTAAATAAAATCTTAAAAAAACAATTTTGGCATCATTTTTAAATTGTCAATAGTTAAGCTATATCAAAATAAAAAAAAGAGTATTTCTTAGTATGCATCGAATGACTGAGTACAATTAAATGAATTTATTAAAGAAAATTTTAATAATTTAACTTACAAGTATTATAACTATAAAAGTTAATCTACAATTGTCACAGGGCAATATTTTTGTATAATTTTATAAAAAATGTGACAATTGAGGAACTTTTAGCCACCATTAGTAAAATATTTCAAAAGATATGATCATATTTATTTATTTACATATGATACCATTGCATAATTAAAATCATAACATGTACTGACTTAACATGACGCGTAACAATACTGTTTCATCAATTTATAGCGACATATGTTTTGATTTTTGGTAAATTCATAGATGTCATTAGTACTCACTCATAATTTTACCATATTTCTGAAACTCGTATCACGCAATGGTGTCGAACCTCAATGAAGACATCATTGAAGTTATAACTCTTTTTTTTTTTAAATATAATTAAGATATACAATAGAATATGTAAATATATGTATTATTTCTCCAAGCATTTAATCAGTTGCATATAGAATAAGAGTTAAAAGAGACCACTCATCACAAAATAACTAGATATTTACGTTTAAAATACATAATCCTCAAAATATTGACGAAAATAGGAGACATTAAATGATTTATTTAATCCTCACTACTGAGTTTTTCATTATATCCACTTCCACACTAAAAACTTAGCATTCATTTAAGGTTTTTGATAATTATTAAAGAGGTGACAGTGGAAATGATTTAAAGTCATTATCCCAAAACCTCTTAGTGCACATAGATTAATCTCAAAATACACCACTGATGAGCACATGGCAAATGTTTGTATGAACGCTTATCGACGCTTTCAGTAATGACTCTATTAAAAACATACTCATACATACTGTTCACACAAGCAATTGCTTATTATAATAATACTTTTTAGTAAATTTTCAATTTAGGAAATCAAAAATAAAAGTTATTTCAGTTTGTATCAGAAAAATGTTATTTAATTAGTATTTTTAGACAGCGATGAAATGTTTTTTAGTTTTAATATGTGAAAAATTAGATGTTTTTATATATCTTAATATTTTATTAGTATATTAACATTTTTAATTTAATTTATTGAAAATTTATCTGTCACGGTTTCATGAGAATTCAACAAGATGTCTCTGTATTTTGTAGTATTTTGAATCATCCAAAATATTTTATCTAGATTAGTAAACTGCTGTTAAGGTCAACCATTATTTTTGCATAATTGGCCTACCAGACATAGTCTTATAGAGCCTGTTAATATGCTTTTGGCACTTAATAGGTTTGGTCATTATTATTATCTTTGTTTTATTCTGGTTTTATTTGGCGACATACAATATTTTAATAGAGTGGTTGATATATTGGTAGAAGGTATGGGTGAAAGGTAGTGGGGAAATCCTAACTCCACCCAAAAGTAATGTAGATTTAAAAAATATGTATAAAGTACTCACACTTATTGAAACATTAATACTTGCAACACTTTCATACAACTTTCTTCCCCCATTTTTATTCATTTTTAAAAGTAAACATCTAGCAATGTTGATCATCTGATTAAATCTAAAATACACTACACCAATCTTATAATAGTATAAAAAGGTAAAGAAATGAACTACTAAATAGAATATGTAAATAAAGAACATGATATATTTGTATTTTATAATAAAACTAAAAATAATCACTACAGTTTTTGTCCCTCTCTAATTATAAAATGCATTTATAATAAAACCCAAATAATACTAAAGAATTATGCAGCAATATTTCATAAAAGTTATTTTTATTTTAAAAAGAAATTAAACTTTTAAACAGAAAAAAAAACACAACAAATGTAAAAGACTTTATTTAAAAGGTAATATATACTTAAAACCAAATACGGTAAAGAAAGAACTCATTCATAACCACTGGCCAACAGTTATCCTTCTCTTTAATTAAAACACTGCATTCCGATAACTAAAAATTCATTATCACAAAATAAATCAAACATTCAATGTTGGAATATGTAAGAATCATAATAGTTGAATGAATGTTAAATACAATGTTTGATAATGTATTAATTTTTTTATCTATCGAATAGATTGAGTTTTGTATAAAAAAATAAACATTCATTAAAATGAAGGTACATTAATTTTAAGCTCCTCCTGTAATTGAAAAAAAATATATAATCTGATTTGTATTTAATAAACTTTTGATCATTTTGACTTTTACATATTAAACTAAAATTAAAAATGCTCTCCTTGAATTATTGTCTATCATCTCCAAAATAATTTATTTATTCGTCAGTTTGATTTAATACTTTTGAATTTCCGTCTTTTTAATATGTTATTATTTTTCAAATAAAAATCATAGAAAATCAAATATTAATACCTTTTAGGTAAATATTTCTTTTAACTAAAACGAGAGTGAGGGGTGATTTTTTGTAAGGAAAATTGTTTGGTGGGTATTAGCAAATAAGTATTTAAATATTTATTCGCAATATACGTTGCAAGATGACTGACAAATATTTATCATTATGTTAAGATTGTTATTTAAAATAATATTTTTAGAAGCGATCTATTGCTTTTGTAAAAAATTATTATATATTGCAGTATTGTTTTCTAGCTCGTTAATGTTTGGTGAAAAATTATGAATAAAAATAATATTTTGATTACGCTCGCACAAAAATAGTTATCTTCTAAAATTATCCTTTGGTGTATATTATTTAATATCCGTAATTTCTTTGGTAAAGGGAAAGTCTTCCCTATCACATGGCAATATGAAGAATGTAGAATAAATCTACAATTGGAACGCACCTCCGTACTATTTTTATGTTGTTGTTATATTATCCAACAAAGTAGTCATCAAATAATGAATACATTGACAATCTTACAAAGAATTATTCGCCATATTGATTTAGTTTTTATTAATAAGAAGTTAATATTGTATACCTCTCTTGCGAACATTTCTGGTTATACTATTGTTATCATATTTGGCACATTTCTTGAAGTGTACCTCAATGGATTTTGTTATTTTTTCGACAAGTTCTTATTGATAAGTGTTCTGATATTGACAGCATATTGCAGAATGAATGAATTTACAATTGATAAATCAGTAACTTTACAAAGTAATTGAAAGATGTCACCCTTTTCAATTGTCACTAGCTTGCAAATGGACTCACGCAGAACTCGTAAAATACTTTGACAAGATATATTGTATTTACTACGACAAGAATTCATTTACCACTAAAATCTATGATTAGTTTTGTGTGCGAAAGACATATAAAATCAAAATAAAAGAATACAGTAAAAAAATATTTTTGCAATAGCAATAATTGAAATGTAATTATATTTATAGCGACCATCTCAGAGATATATGGTGTTTATACTGAAAAATTTATTCATAATATGTATTAATAAATTGCATATTTTAGAAATATTATATGACTTTATTCGAAGCCATAATGAGCACCGGTTTATGATTCTGATTCTGAATGATCCTTTTTTTTATATGGCAACAAATATGACATTTTGTTTTATAAATGTATTTTGCTTTTTTACGTGCCTCTATATAGTTTTTTTTACATTTAATAATACATACAAATATGCCGTCAATATTAGAATACTTTGGAATATGGAATATTTTGGATTTCAATTGTAATTTTATTCCGTTAGGTGAAGATTTTCTTTTAAGTACTTTTGGTTTACATTTATCAAATACTTGACGTGGATATTTGGAGCAACCCACTGATTTAGGTGAACGCACTTTATCCACTAAATTAGGCATTTCTTATAAATAAATATGTACACATTCAAAACAAACATAAATTATGTATATTATACAAAGATTTCTTACTATACCATAGACAGTTCAAGACTGTCATTTGTTATTCAAGTGTCAAAAATGCAGCAACGTGGAATCAGTAATAAATTACTTGACCTGTTAAAGAGCGATACTTTAGTAAAACATTACATTATTGATCAATATTTTTTGTAATTTTGACAACTGTGAAATGTGACAGACAATGAGTATTCTATTTCATTCTCACTTATTAGTTAGTGAGTGCGCTCATCACTAAAATATAATGTATCCTAAGAATTTTAATTTTTTCATCTCCTTTAATGAATAGAATTCAATAAAGTATCTTCCTATCTCATAACGTATGAATGAAAATGTTTAATAATAAGTATGATACACATCTCTAAAATTGTGTATGTCATAAAACTGTACGCCCTAAAATTGATGTTTTGAAAAACAATAATGATTAAATTAATGTTCTTTAAAAAAACATATAATTTATAGCAGTTTTCTGCATTTTTACGTATGAGTTTAATTTATTTATTAACCAGAATATATGAACAAATCAATAATGACGACTTTAGAAGACATTGCAAAAAGTTTCCATGGAAAGAATGTATGACAAATATAATTATTATGACAATATTATTGTCATCCTTTGGGAATCTTACAATAAATTGTTTCGTACCATCGGATTGATTATTATATTCTAGAAGACAGGAAGAATTTTTGATCATTATTGTCAAATTCGTATTTTTTACTGTATTACGTTATTTTGCTATAAATTATTAAAATTATGCATGTAATATATATATATATATAAAAAGCAGACTGTCATATATATTTTTACAACAATTATTTATACAAAAAGCATTAATTTTAATTTAAGCTGCGAAATCATATCATTTGATAAAATGTTTTAGCCTTAAAACCCAAATAATAGTTTATTGCTATTATTTACACATACTTATTTATTAATTATATAATATATGTAAAACATTATAATTTTAAAATATCAGTTTTAAAGCGGTAAAAATATAAAATTCATCATAGAATCATTGTATAATGTTGTATATTCGTGGTGTATACATATTTTTAATAAAAACTGTTATTAATATGTTATAACCAGTGGCGCAGTTACAAAATTTGGGCACTCATTCAAAAGTTATGAAGTGGTCATTTAAGTCAGTATACCCAAACTATATTTATTAAAAATAAAAATGTATGCTGGAAAATTATGTACGTTTTAGGGTAATCGATCAATTTATTCCTTAAAACAAAATGAAAAGTGATGGAAAAATATCCACATTTTTTTATATTTTATCATCTAATAAAACGAAAAGTGTAATATTTTGCATTTTAAAGGTGGCTTTGGAAGGCTGTGCAAAAATTACGCGGTGGGTATCTGAGTATTAGTGTATTTTTAATATACTGTGATATATAATAAATGTCTTCATTAAACTGGGCCCTCACGCTTTGCATGAATTCGCTATGTGGTGAATACGCCACTGGTTATAATATCATATTATTATTAATAAGTGTTTCAAATACATAACTTATTGACAGCGCGCTGCTTGAATACAGACAGTGAAATAAATAAATAATAACTATTTATAAAAATGTACCAAGTCTTAATCCGTGAGTTGCTCCGTTGATTTTTGGTTTTCCTTTGATAGTAGGTGCGTTGATTTTTCTCGATATTGGACGTGCTTAGTAAATCAATATGGCGGGCGGTTTGGGTTATTCGTCATCATCGTTTTGGTAGCTCACATATCGGACGGATGAGGACTTCTCGCCGATGATCAGAGACTGCAAAAAAGAGACATTATTCAAAATTGTTGTAAAATAAAACCTACGAGGAAGCGGAGACTAAACAGTCCTATCATTAAATCGATTAGCAATTTAGCGAATACATAAACAAAAGATGTCACATTGGTTGGTTACTTGTCAATCCACGATTACGGGTTCGAATTGCGTAGGTTTTTCATGTCTATTGAAAACGAACTACTTACGGTGATCCTTTAATAAGTTTGAGATTCAGCGGGCGCCATGTTTACCCATTGGCGGCCCACCGCTGAATACGTGTACCGGATAATGCCACGTATTGGAAAGCTATTATGCTCCATCTATCATTTTGCTTAGGGATCGTCCATAAACCACGTAACATTCTTTAGGGACAGAGAGGGGTAACCACTAACGTCTACGTGGCGTTACAAGGGTTAGGTCGGTTAATTTTTATTGTTACGAAACACTTTTCACTCTCAAAAAGTGCATAGGAGTTGATTGTAAATTTCATTCCTATTTAATGTGGAAAGTTACGTAATCTTTGAGATGGACGACTCCTTATCAAAAAGAATTTATTCACATTTACTTGTAATTTGCTTGAAGAATACACAAAAATATAATAAATAATAAAAGTAATAGTTCGTCTCAATGAAGCATATGGAACATAAAGGTAGGTTTTTCTTTGCAGATTGTAAAATAATCTCATATTTATTCAATTTACAGATAAATTATTGTCAACGTTTTGTATAAATTTCTTTTTATACCAAGTGCCTCTAGACTCAAAGACTGTATTAATTCGATGTATCCAAACTTTACATAATATTTGTTGTACAATGAACCGTTTGATTGTTTAATTTATACAATAATTGATAGAAATTACCTTTTTCTCTTCTTTTGTGGGCGGAGCTCGAAGGAAAAACAGGAGTGGCGCGTAGAGGAAGTTGAGAATTGCAATGCCAAAGAGCATCCATTCGAACCCAATCGTGTTGACAAGAGTTCCTGACATGGCCGGACCTGTTGATTAAATATTGTTGACTTATTTCACTTATTATTTATTTATTGTTTTAATATGCTGTATTTATAAGGGAGTTGCCCTCAGTGGTTTACTAGACAGTTGTCCGTGTGTATCGGTTGGTCATAGGTTCAATTCTGTAGATGGCAGTAAAATAACCAAACGTTTTTTCATTAGTATCTGGGTACGAATGTAAATGGTTGAATTAATAACTAACATATCAACCGTTTTTACGTAAAAGGGAGTAACGCTCACAGAAAAAAAACACAGGAGGCACAAAAAACGTATTTTAATGATTTTTAGTCAAAGTTACATTTAACATAAGTTTGAAGTGAATGATGACAAATAACCAATTGGTGTTTCATTGTCCTGGTCTAACAATTAAGAAAGTTGTTAAAGAAAAATCATTAAATATTTTTTATCTGATTTGTTCGTTTGTCCAATATAAAGCGATTCTCAACCAATAGTATGCGTGTCTCAAAAGATACGAGTTTTATGGCTAGTGAGTTTATAAAAGTTGAATCAATAACCAACCGATGATGCTCAATATCTAAACATATACAATAAATAAAGATGTTTTAAAATTGTTAACGATTACAATTTAGCGAAATGAGTTTTGAAAAACTACGTAAGTAAAAAAAATGTTGAGAACTGCCGAAACAGATGATAATATTGAGTTTCCTAAAAGGTTTTACATACTCGTATTATTATTCCTTAAAAAAAATGGTTATCTATTTCCATGAGTTTTTACGTCTCATCCTCCATACCACCTGATTCTTTAATTGTCATCTTATCCATATAAAACAGTTTTAGGCCATCACCTTGTATGAGTATTGGATTTTTTTTGATTATTCATTAAAATTCTTTTGTGGTGTAAAAAATATGTCGTATAAAAGAGTAAAAAAATCTTCTCACCAACTGCAAAGCCTAGACAGAATGCAATATCGCCAATAGCGTAAACGGAGCCATACACCGCGCTGTGTCTAATATCAACCAAGTATCCGAGTTCTGGCATCATGGAAGAGTCCACCATGCCAATGGCAAAGCCGAGACCAGCGTTAGGGATTATCAGGTGATTGATTGAAGTGGCCATTGGGATCTGAAAGATATTCAATATTTAATTTCATATTAATATAAAATGGGTAACTTGTCAAAAGATAAATATGACCGTTGAATGGACAATTTAAAGTGATATACCATTGTTTTAAGCGATAATTCTTCTTCAAAAGCTTCAGTTGAACAATGGATTTAGCTAAGACCATATGAAATATAGTTACATACGTAGTTATTAAATTTATTATTTTGTATAAACTAGTAGCCGTCAGTCTTATATATATATATATATATACACACCCATCCCTTGATTTACACGGTACTCTATTTAGACGATTTCACTTTTACACGCTTTTTAAAATATGAGATTTAAAAAAAACAAAAAAAAAATCTGTGAAAAAATGATCAACACAGTGATCTTGATGAAGAAGAGTCTGAACCAGTTGCATTCACAGCGAAAGTCACCCGTAAAGGACTTGAATTAGAGCGAAACTTGGGTAATTTTTTTTTACAAAAAGACCCGAATGTTGAACGAGCTCTCTTATTTTAGCGAGATATTAATAAACAATTTACTTAATATGAGAAAGTCTACAAAGATTTAACCAAAAACTAAACGCAATTGTTAATTACGGATTTGTTTACCAAGGTTCGCCAATCTGAAATTGTTTTTAATTCATCCAACATCGAACTTGAATCGCATCAAGTACGATCGAGTAATGAAAGTGACATCATACCAATCAGGAAGAAAAGATTAATATTCTACGAAAGTGATAATAGTAATGAAATTTTTAAATGTATATTCCTTTTAATATATGTGTAAAGTGAGATACATAAATATATACCGTAATATTTTTGTCATTTTATGAATAGACCGTTATTTTTATGTTTTTTAAGATATGTTTAGTTTTATATTAACGTTGAAATAAATTACTGAATTATGCACATTTTAGTTTATTTTCCATTTACACGGTTTTATGTATAAAAATCTACTATTTAAATTTGCACGGTTTTCTAAGGAACCTATCTTTAGTGTAAATCAGGGTATAGGTGTATTTAATATTGCGGAAAACAAAACTTTTAAACAAATTATTTTGAAATAAAATTATATTAAAGAATATCTTTGAATGACAACTCACCAAGATTAAACATACTCCAATGATTACCAGGCCCAAACAGGCAGCTAACCAACGACCCATTCGATGTCCCAATGGTCCAAAGAGATTCGTTCCTATAATGAAAGAATTGTAAATTTGTCATCATGGTGAATGCTTGATTACCGCTCTAAAAGTAATGGAGAAAATATAAAATGAATGCACTAAACAACACCATCTTAATAGTAAAAACAAAACTGTTTGTATTGTCATACTATACTGCTGACATATCAAAGAATATTATTCTTGTAATGTAACAAGAAATATTACAATATATGCAGGGGTGGGGTGCTAATACACTATAGTATTATTCATTTGTCTGTGCCCGTTGGCCTATGTATGAGTAGCCTCGACTAGATGCAGATTTAATTTGTTTGATAGTAGTGGTTTGACTACCTCCTTATAAGAAGGTGTTTTATCGCTCTGGTGTGTTAGTACAGGAATAACAAAAATAAGCTATCTAATACTTTGCTGAAGAGAAAATGTTTCATAAACCTGGTGAAACTTGGTTTTAATTAGTATTATTACATAATATGATATTTTTACATGAATGTATTTTAAAGTTATTTTTGACTCTTGATTCTATTGCAATGGTATATATTCTTTAAAATGAAAATTTCAGTTCTCATAAGACCGATGAAATATTTCGGTAATTTGAAGTACAAGTGCTTAGTCTGCCACCTTACCACCGTGAATTAAACCCTATTGAAAATATTTGGGGAATTTAAAAAAAGTATGTTATATTGCTTCACATAATGCAGGACAGACTTGTGACAGGAATAATGAAGGTGATAAATGAACGATTAAATCAAATTGATATAAAAGTGTGGTCTTATACTTGTCGACACGCCAAAGAAATCGAAGAAAAATACTACACACACAATGATATGGAAACAGAATTCACAATTAATTTAGCTGAAATCAGAATATTCATCTATTCATTTATCTAGTTCTGATTCAGAATAAACACATGTTAATAAACATACACAAGGTGTTATTTTATTTTTTTATTGAAATAAAAAACACGAAAAAAATAATCCATAAAGATTAGTTGCAATTAATTTTATCCTTGACTGTACTTCTCAACACGCACGCATACATACTGTATCTGTATGACTTAAAAAATACACACAGCCGCGCGCATATTCATATGAATACTACTATATTAAGGGATTCTCTTAATCTCAGAGTTCGAACCTTATTACTAGCAAAAAATGCACTGTTTGTTCATGTTTATTTGAAACTTTGGTGTATTGAAATTTTAGTTGTGCTAATAATTGACAATTTATTACATATAAAAAAATGCCAAGGCAATTTTCACATTTCGAAGATCGATATGGTTATAGTTATAAAATGTTAAAGTTTGGCATGTGTATATAATTTATTACCTACAAAAATATTTTAACCGAATACCGATCAAGGTATGAGTGCAAACATACTCGTGGAATGTCTAAATGAATATAAATAATACATGTGAATTTAAAAAACCTATAAGGTAGCTGATGCTGGCTGGTAAGAATGTGACTCCTTGCTTCCATCGTCCGGCCCCCATGGTATCCATCATCCATATTGGTAAAGAAGGCTCCAGCATTGCTATCCCCATGTTTGCAAACGTAATAGCACCTAGAAATATTAAAAATTTCATAGTATATGTAACATGTCAATAATACATGTAAAAAAACTTTGGAGCGTTTTGTGAAGTGTATCTTTTTAATCAACATTGCCTTGCCTTTGCTAAAGTCTTTCAAGGAATATATAAAACATACATACTCGTATATGAAATAGGAAGCAAACAATTTCTAAAAAATATGACTACATAAATTAAAGTACACTTTAAAACTATTTTCATAGAAGAAATCTAGAGAGTTATTTACGCTACGCTAATGTAAATTAAATACGATTATTTGCAGGGTCGGTGACGGGGGGAATTACGGGTACAGTCACATCAGGTTGGGGTCTTGTGGAGAGCCCCCATGTCATAGTTAGTAATTGATATTTACCTAGTGTAGAAAAGACATCTTTTAATTTATTTATCAAAAACGCTAATATTTATCCGGCGTTTCTTATTTTTTTTATTGCTAAAACGAAAGTATTTAGCGGCCACTGATCTAAAGAGCTTTTGCACCAAAATTTCTATCGCCGGCCCTGATTACTTGTCACTACATAGCTTTCTATTGTAAAATTGATAGATTTATTTATTAACGGCGGACATGAGCATGATTTATACTATTGAAGATACTCGTATATGTTTGCAAATGCAATTAAATTTAAGAAATGACTTGGTGAAATAATACTGTATTGATTGTTATCATCATTTATATTTGACTGGCCAAACAAAAATAATGCGTTTGTAAAGTTGAACCATTAGAATTGCAGAGTATGGTAAATTACTGCCGGAGTTAATACAAGATCGTAGATCACTTTGTTGGAAGTGTCTAATTATATAGATACAATATAGAATGCTGAGAGATGTTTGTATTACCGGCAGCAATTATGATGTATGGGTCCATGACGAGGGCTTTTAGAGAAGGTGGATCACTTTCTTGGCGGACAACAGCTGGCTGTAGCATCAGGAGTTGCAGTACTGTTGATAAAATAGATTATAATATTTCAGATGGGTTTTAAAACTGTGCTCTCTATATGGTAAATCTAGAAGAGGTACATACTGTTATATGACGTTTCATTATTATACATTGCTTAACATACTACTTCTCGCCACTTTTTCACATCTTTCCGAGTGTATCTTGTAGTTTAACCAGTCGAGTGCCAGAAACGAATTAACTCGCACAACTAAAAACAAGGGTTGGTAGACAAATTTTAATATTTTAGATGATTTTAAACATGAAAATGCAGAGATATTACTATAATATGATCATAAAAAATAGAGTCATGACAAAAAAACATTCAATATATTCTATAAGATTCTAATTTTGCTTAAAAATTCTCAGCTTGCCGGGTTGTCACATTATGTCTGGCACTGAAAAGGTTAAAACTATGAAGTATTCAGTAAGAAAGTGCTAAGAGTGTTCCAGGAAGAACTTCCCAAGACATTGCTGAGAAAGCACTACAGGATGCATAAGATTTCCACTGTCCTCGTATTTGCAAAGAGCGCCAGATGCAATTTTCATAAAACTTGCTTTATTGAAAAAAAAAATGTTTACAGTATCGTTTTTTTCCAACAACTTTTTTTTATATAAATTTTGCGGCTTTGCTATTTATTCCAATGTTACTTTTAACAAATAAATATCAGGTTTCTTAGATCGGCTGGTACATGAATCGTCAATTCCTTTATTAAAACAATTTAAATGAGACACTTGTTCAGCATAAGTAACTTGCGTAGTTTTTGCATTCTCATGCAAAATTCTTAAATAAGCCACTGTTAAAAAAATATTATATTTTCCAAACATTGGTGGACTGATAATTATTTAGATATGTATCGTTAGTACGATAAATACAAACCTTTTGATTGAATATGTTTTAAACAAAATTTTGATTTCACAATGAAAGCAATTTTCTTGTATGAACTTTTCGTTCTTGTTTTATTAACGAAACATGAGATTTTTGAGATGTTATCGATTTACTTACGACCATCTCCCAACGCTAGTGCCGAAAGAATCAAAAATGGTGCAGACTTTCCAACGAATTCATACATCACTCCACCAAAAGGTGGACCTATGAGGACTCCCAAAGCCAGACCTCCAAGGGCTATTCCCATAGCGTTTCCACGTTCCTGGAATAGACAGAAGTCACCTTTGTATTTACAAGGGAAAAATGTATCTTTAGGCATTCCTTGGTGGAAAGCCATTATATTGAATGATAATAACACAGTTTTTTATACTTTACCGGTTTTGTATGTCACTATATTTTCAACTGATTGAAAAATAACGTCTAAATATTCTCCGGCAATTTGACATTATTGTCGAGATGAAAGGCATTATTATATTAAAGAAATCATAAAATGAGTTTAATTTTAGGTGTTTTGGTTATACCTTGTCATCTGGATATCTCTCTGCCAGCATCCCCATTCCGGAAACAGAAGAACAAGAAGAGCCGATCCCCTGAAGTGCTCTAGCCATAAAAAGCACTCCATAAGATCGTCCAAAAGCGAAAACTAGAAATGAAATATTAAATTATATCAGTAATGAACTACAATGTATATAATATCATTTTAATTTTGCTTGCTTAATCCAATGACTGCAGCAATTGCCAGTGATGGGAGAAAATATGCAGTCAGGCTAAATTCGATTGTAGAAAATTTTATGGAACTGCTCGATGTACTTAGTATTACAAAAATTTCGTTATATCTGATAAAAAAGAAAATATTCAAAAGTTATTACTCCATAATAAAAGTATTTAAAAACAATATCAACATATCCTGAAACCACGTTATACTGAAATGTCCAATTTGTCTCAACGTTTCTTCGATTGTACATAAACTTTGAATATCTCAATCCATTTCTTGCAGAAGATTGAAAGCGGCAATAGGACGATTTCCGTTTTCTTTATCGAATCTGTTAAAAATAGATATCCGCACGGTCTGTACTGTATCAAATTTTCGTGTCAACCCCAATCTTATGTTTCAAAATTATATGCGCATATTTTTATTTTTAATAATAAATTTATTTTTTAAAACAACCTTAGAATCTTAGATAAAAACCTCCCCCTGTAAAATGATTTTTTTACGCTTGCGATTTTCTGCTGGGAATGAGTCGATATCATAACTCGTCATGATTGGATTTATCACGTATTCATTACAATGAAATAAATACGTCAATATCGGTTCTCTTTATGACTACAGAAAAACCTCGATATAACAGATAAACTTTTTGGAAAAATTGGCAAAAGTTTTATAAATGTTTGTATTAAATAATTCTATCTCGTTAACAATATTATGCGTGCGATTAGCATGTGTTCTCCTTCTATTTTGTCGGTGACTTCATATCAGCAGCTAACATGGATTGAATCGAAACACATCGAGGCTTTGTCGTGCGTGCCTATTTTGGAAACAACCGATCAGCAAAGACCTTTTCAGTAATGGTTCAACAATGTCGTTCCTAATTCAAACACAAAATTTGAGCGTTTGTATTTTTTTCTTTGGGGATATCTAAAAGGTGTTGAAACGTCGCTTTTAAATCCTACCAAAGCTAAGGGAGCGGGTTATTAAAAATTTCGTCAAACCCCGCGATATGTGTGAACGAGCTGTACAAATTTTCAGAAATCGTCTCCAACAGTGTGTTGCTACTAACGACCGCCATCTCAAGGACGCTGTTTTTTAAATGTAATAATTATAAATGATATGCACTGCTACATAAATTAGTTTTTTATAATTCCTCAAAACTGCTTAATCGGTTTTGTCGCACCACGAATTACATAACTTGGTATAAACGGATACTCCTTTAATCGCATTAATGCATTATATCGAGTTTTAATGTATGCATTTGGAAACCACCCATTATTAAAATGTTAAGTGCTGGATTACATAAACAAACTTCGAACGAAGGCAACGTTGTGTATCAGACTATAAAACATCCGTGCAAATTGAGTTAGATAATATTTATATATGGAATAGTAAATAAACTTACTTAATGTTGATAAAAACATGATGATGAAGCCGGTGAACATGGGGACACTATAACCAATCCTGTGAAATAAAAAAAAGGAATATAGCATGTTCTCGCGAATAATTTATATTTATCAATACAATAAGTTTTTTACAACCCACTACTGATCCATCAGTATATGCAGCTGCACTTTTATCCAGTCAAGTTCCTGACACTAGGGCTAATGAAATGATTTCTCCAAGCATAAGACTTTAAGCCTATCGATAGCGGATCCGCACGATACGGATTTACTATACACGTTAGCAAAAAGACTAGAATTTAGGAAAGGAAAGATGACTATCACTTTGCTTTATCATCCAATTCTTTGCGGCATGAGGTGTCCTGTGAATCTGATCTGCTGATGACTCAATCAATTTGGCAGTCTAAGCTCGAGGATGATATATTATTTTGGGAGTCTACGAGAAATTGGTCCCCATAAAATGCTGCAAATCTTGAAAGAGCGTTGAAATTTGCCCTGGTAGACACCATGCTCGCATGTCCTATTGGAGCCGTGTGTGATCAGATTCTGGCGAATAGTTCCGTGTGAGATGAAATTACCAGCGGACACTCTTATAGAACGTGTTTAGCTGTTTCTTGGTCATGTCCGTATCTGCAGTCTGGCTTATTTAGAAGCTCGCCATGTCCAGTCAGATTGACTGGTCTAATGTGAGAGAGTGAAAGAACAGGTACGTATGCCTTCCGCGCACTTGGATATATTTATATAATTTGTGTATATTGACATTAACTATAAAGAGGTTTCTTACTTGTGAGTTAGGGGTCCAACGATGGGGTTGGCGAGCAGTTGGACAAACGCCTTTGAAGCAAACATCATCCCAACTTCGACAGTTTCCTCCACCAGTTCCTTGTGTCTGGCTTGCTCCAGGGCCGTAATGTTTACTTTAACAATAAAACTGTTATAAATCCCAATTTGTTTTGTCATCTGCTAACTAATGAATTCACTAAAAAAATATCTATAAATATAATTGGTAACCACATAATGAATTGATATTCTCTATGAAACATGAATGACTTAAAAATCTATTATATGTTCACAGGGCTTGAATTGATATTTTTCAGATGTCGGAATATTTCTACCCGTGATTTTTTATATTTAAAGATGAAGCTAAAATATTTTAAAATATGGATATATTTAAATATGTTATTTAACTTGCAAGTTATTGCTCGAACAGATAATTTTTATTACGAACATAGTATTTATTCTTTTTTAGAAACACATTTGTACTTTTGATTGAGTTATAATCGTTATAGATTTTATATAAAAAAACATTTTCTAGAGAATTTCACTTTTTTTGTATCAATTACTAAATTATATAATAACTATGCATATGGCATATAAGTTTTTCTTTTTCTTTATCAATATTCGATTTAAGACGTGGAATA
>JAPMAE010000127.1:5161-18571 GCA_036584705.1 Rhyacophila sp. 25_7 | reverse complement strand
ATCTGATTTGTGGATAAAACAACGTTTGTAAATTGAAAATAACTATTCATTATAACAAAAACGACAGACATTAAACAAATAAAGTGTTATATTAAATTAAAAATGTTGACTTTTTTGTATATAAAATTTTTAGTCTATTCGTACGAGTATATTAAAATCAGCAAATATATATTGCCTCAAAGCTTTTCAGAAATACTTGTATTTAGTAATGGTTGAAATTTTAAAGATGTCGAAAAAAATATTGCTGTTTTTAAAATGTTTAAGAAACCTTTCATATACGTCGTTTCATAAAACGTAAAAAAGTGCTCATTATGAAAAAAACTGAATTGAAATGAGAGTATAATAAAAACTTTTTATGTAATAAAGGAAAAATATCAATTTAAAAAATAAAAATAAAAGTCAAGACGTAATTTTTATTTTTAGTAAAATAAGATACTTCAAAGATATGCAGGTTACGTGCGATAAATTTAAAACTACGAAATGTGCATTTTAAAGAACTCCAGTAGGCACCTGTATTAAATGCACCATGTAAAACATACTAGGCTAAGCAGAAATTAGAAATGTCTGTAAATAGCTTAAATAACTGATAAATACCTGATTGGATGGTGACCACAAAAAAAAGTATATAAGCAAAATTGAAAGGTAATTCTATCAAAGTATTTTCTGAAAACTATCAAATTTGCAATGTGTAGTTATTTTTACTTATAACTTACTTTACTTTAAAAACACTCAAATACTAATCTCAAGTTTTTTTTTACCACCAGATTTCAATTAAAATATGTATTGTCAGATTACTGTTACGATGAATATTACATGAACCGAAATTTAATTAGTATAACAATCTTTCATCTATCTCTAAGGAAACAGTGTATTAACTACCAGATGTAATACGGTAAATTTTCTGTTCGACGTATCAAATATTTACAATTAATCGAGCCACACGCGATAAGGTACGGGAGAGTACTTTAATATTATCAAAATTAAAATTTTTCAAAATATATATTATATTTTACGATGTGTAATTTCCACTCCGCACCGCTGCCGAGCAAGGAGATTATCAGAGTTATCAAAGAATAGCATGGAAAGAGTATTGGGCGTAACGCAATGTGAAAACTTATTACAGATTATTGGCAAATGTTGAGGAAGTGAGGCAGGGGTGGAGGTTAACGGGAATGAGAGGAGGTACCACGAATTAAATAATATCAAAAAAGCTCAAATGAAAATATAGTACCTGCGGATGCGTATATTAAAGCTTGGTTCTTTCAAAAAAGGAATAAAAAATTTAAATTTTCGAATCAAGATCAAACGATTATTTATTAAGCATATTATAAGCCTGGACCACGTTTTTCTTCCGTGGAATACATTGAACTAATTATCATCTATTACATAAATATATTGTTTAAAATAATATAAATAAAGTTTTATGGTGCAACTTTTTTTAGTTTTATAGTTTATATTTAAAAAATATTAGGTTTTTCGAAATAAAAGTACGCACAACAAATAATATAAAAATAAGAGCAGATAATAAGCGCATATTGATAATAACACAGTATTTATTATTGTTTCAATTATATTAAAATAAAAAAATACGACAGAATTTAAAAAAAAATGTAGATGGGCATATTGATTTTCATATTCTTATAAAAAAATTCATTAAGGTATGTTAGGCGAAAGATTTAATCTATTAACGTTTTGTAAAATAAATATGGATAAAAAAAATATCGAATTACTCCAATAATTTTCGGTTGATTGCTTTTCTTTTAAATAACAGAATTTGTATTATTTAATAAATGATAAATTCAATTTCAATTACGACTTGGTAATGCAATGATATTTAATAAAATAAGTGTCTAATATTATGGTCTGAAGACAGCAAAAAAATACTTCTTATTTCTCTATAAAAATATTATACCATAAAAATAATGATCATATAATGTAACAACATTGTAGATGAGTGGATATCACATCCGACTTATGAGCTGAGAGTCACGGGCGCAAGTTTTGTGATTAACAAATATTGTAAAGGTTTTTTCAGGTTCATTTTAAATCAGAAGATAGGAAAAATTGTAACCTAATATATCTCGTAATATGTATTTTATTATATAATACTTATTTCTTACGTTATACCGTAATATTTACTTCATTGAAACATTTTTTTGTTTCTTACTTTTTACGAGTATATGAACGTTTTATTTGGTTTTAGTCTATGTATACTTGGTTAGGTTTTTATTTTATATTTTTTATTATAATAAATAAATAATTGGTACGCATTTAGTGCACATGGGAATGGCATTGCATAAAATCGCATTAATTTTTACTTTTTTTAGCACGTAAATTTATACTTGAAGCCTTATTTGAATTGAAATCATATTTACAAGCTCTGGTATAGATAGCTTGATGCTTGAATACAGTATCTACTTACTTAATGTTTAAGGAAGTTAGCCATAAACTTCTAACGACAGTCTTACAACAAGCGTTGGAAGCACATAGCATTAGTGGAATAATAGAGATAACTTTGCACCGGTGAACGCGTATCCGCCTAGTATATTTACAGTGTCAATAAATGAATATTAGTATGAATCAACTAAAACAAATTCAACATGGAAAAATAAGTTTATAGTTCCATATTTTTTCTTTCCTCAATCTTAAGAATATGAAAATGTATAATTTGTTAAACTATAAATTTTATACGAGCCATTTTTGTATAGTTATAAGATACTTATATGATTTTTTTTATAAATTTAATTTTGTTCTACGTAAATAAGTTTTCAGCCACTGATATTAATAGCATGTTTGTGAATTGTTTTTGTAGTTTTTACGTCTAAGTAATGGGAATTATTTGGTTTCTTTATTAAGTTGATTTTCACATTCAAATTTTATATTAAATATTTATTTTGCCACTCCCTTGTCAAATATGGAAATCAAAACATTTATATTGAAATGACAACAGTTTTTATACATTTTATCAAAAATCTATTTTTTTTAAATCAAGATCGTTTCATCTGTTACAATGTTTTCAACTGATTAAACTAGAAAATTAAGTTCTTAAGGCAAATACACTCTCTATTCACCAACCACAAGTGATATATACTCATATATTGTTTTTTATTGGTAATAAAAATTGAATTAGCCAAAATTCCTGTTGTATTTTTTCTTTGACGAGTTTTCTTCTTATAAATAAAAAAGACGTAGAAAATGTATTATTTCGACTACAAAAAAGGCGTTAAAATAACGTGTGATATAAATTCATAATATATATGTATATACAATACATAAAACTGTATTTCCTCGATGTAGAAATACAAGTAAAGATTTGATATGATCTATCAATTACACAAGAATGATCTATTATATCATATATGATACCGTGTCTATACACAAAATCTGTTTTTTTTTCGGATATAATTTTTTACAGTAAATGCGCGCAGCAGATTGTAATAGAAGCAGAATAGATTACGTGTCTGACTATAAGTTGTTCTAAAATGTGAGTTACAGGCTTTATCTATGTTTTCATATCATTTTAAATATATATAATATGGAGTAAATAATTCAAGCTATAAATTTATAAGTTTCACTTTAAAAAAACGTGTTCTATCAAAATGTAAAGTCTAGCAATGGAAACACCAATGCAGACAAAAGATAATATACGTAAAGATATAGAGATTATATATTCATAAATTGTGTAATGCGTTGTAATAGGCAGAAGTCAATACATATTAACTAATGAAGGTGTTAAAGGCTTCATTATTGTATTGTGTTTGTCAATAATAATAAAATATTTATAATAACTGTATAATCAAATATTACCATAAAATGTTTATCTAAGCTGTGACAAGGCTATTTTTCTTTATAATAACATTTTACTCAATTTATGTTAACAAAAGTTTCATTATGTGATACTTATAAATCGAAAAAATAAAATAACCCTTTCTAAAATTAAAATGTTTGTCACTTACTGATATTTAGAAAACTTGAAATCTTCTTTCAGTGGGAATATGCAGAAATTATTTCGAATAACTCACCTGTAAAAAGAATAAAAAATGATGTCAGACACAGTTTTAAAGAAGCATAATATTGAAAAAACTTATATTTTGAGCATTATACTAATTGTATATTACCTATACATGATATTTCTGTATGCGTATTAATTTATCAAAATTTATATAATTATTGTTTATATATCTTATATAGCTAAACAAGTTCAAACATTGTATATTTATACTAATAAATTTCAGAAACTAATTCAACTCAACAAAATCAATGTCAACTTACTAACGTCATTTATTCTCAACTAGTTTATTCTATCACAAATATAATAATCACTTAGCTTAAAATATATGCATTGTCTACTGGAATGTATTAAATTTACTATTTTATGTATAAGTTTAAAAAAAATATTTTCTTCTTTTTATTCCCTCTATAAAGGTCTATAAAGGATACAAAATATCTATTTTACACATATCTATTACATATATGTAGTGTCAAAGTATTGAACGTAATATTTTAATAATTTTTTTGATAAAAAAAATGAATATAATTAAAAGCTTACGTGTAAACAGCACTAATTATTTCTTTAGTGTCAAAGTTTATTAAAAATATCAATTATTGAAAAAGTTTATCCGCTTAGTAAAAATACACAGATTCAAAATTGATAATCTGAGCCCGGTGAATAAAAAAATGAATGATTTTTTTTAATCCAAAGTGATCCGGCGTGAAAAAAGTCCACATTTCATCATGGTCACACATTTACTTCGGGCTGATAGAACAAAGGAAACAAAATAATAATAATAAAACAAACACATGCCATATAAAAATCGAGAAGAGATTCTACTCTGCCATGTACGTAAATGTACCTCACTTACATATTATTACTCGACTTATCCTATCAAATCTAAAGCTCTAGTTTTTTTTGAAATATTTATTTTAATTATCCAAGACAAACCTTATTCATTCGTATCGTCATTATTCATATTCAGGCATAGACTTTTCTTTATTTTTCATACTTAGTAAAAGACAAAAAAAGTTAATTAGTCCTTATAAGTTTTTTCTTGAAATGTCTAAATAAGACTTACTAGTGTTCTTTATACCATTATAAATCTAAGTGTTATAATTCACGCTTCTATTTTTACTACTAGTTTCATTTTCCGTCCGCAATGTACTCGAACGTGTATCATAATTAAACAAATAAATGTGAAGTATTTTAAAGCGTTGCCCCTTCAAAACCCAGTGAAATCAGAATTACTGATGCTGCGTGTAATTATACAATGGAAATATCTCTTAGAGCCATACTTTGATAGAAAGATATATTTTCAAAATAATGGTAGAATAAAGTATATTTGGAAGCGTCCAATAATTACCAACCCAACTTAATAATAAACCATTTATTTAGTGTTTTCTGTAGTTCAAAAAACTATCAATAAGAAAAACCGAAAAAATAAACTTACAATTTCAATTGAAAATAAAGCATTTATTATACAAGCTAACTAAGTAAGTATATTTAGGTGCAGTTACGTTGTTAAGTAGCTATTCTTCGATATAGAATAAAAAAGGGTTGATCGCTTTAAAGTTTTAGTCATCAGAAAAAGCACATTGATGGCAGTATTAATTAACACAACACTTCCCTGATCGCTAAAATATATTGCTGCATCAATCTTGTTGGCACTTAAAGAACTTAAGGCTCACTTATACACTAGCGACGGGCTGCGACAACGAAGTACGAGTATGTAAAGCGTAAAACTTTTACACGCAGAAAATATATGTACTACATATACTCGTATATAATATTATATTGTTTTCATTAGGTTAGTAAATATCACGTCCACCTAGCTGGAAAAAGTTGCATTTTCAAGTTCCGCAGTTATTCATATTTATTTAAAAAATATTAATTTATTTGTATTTGTAGGCAAGTTATAAAACAAAGTATTTGAGGTCATAATTAACAACTTTTAATCATAAAACATAACTGTTGGAAAAATCTTTATACTATGAAGATTCCATAAACTCTACTTTGGAGCGGGTACAAAATAAAATAATGATATTGCTCAGATTCGTGAGACGTCAAAAGGATACAATTGAGATATTTACCAAGATGGGTACCATACATACAATATTCACGTTATATTACGTTAGCTTTTGTTTTTGTTCTATAAAAAAGTTATTATTTTCAAGTTTTCGTAGATTTCACAAATTTCTGAGTTGTTCTTCCATACATTTTATTTTCACAAAAGTAATATTTGTTAGAAAAAATGATTAATACAAATACTCCTTGATGGACGATTTCGCTTTTTATAAATTGCAATAACACATATAACGGAACACAATAAATTAACATAAAAATATTTCCGTTACATACATAGTTAAACAGTTTAAATAACTACATACATATAAAATTAACATAACATTATTATTATAATTAATTACTTGTATCATCCGACTAACTCAACAAAATGTGACGCGCTTCACACATGATCGACCATCACAAGCACTTTTTATTGGCATTTTTATGTATTTTTTGTTACTCCTTATTTGTTAGTCAACGTCGCAACAAAAGAACAGACTGACAAACCGATGAGTTTTTGACACGTATGCTAATTAGACTGTCAGATGGCTAAATCAAATGTAATATGATTAATGAATTTTAAAAAGTTGGAGATGGGTGTCCGCACTAACATGAAATTTTACCGTTAATTTTCATTTTGATGCTTAAATTACGGCAATTGTAATGTTTCATAATATAGACTAAACAAAAATTATTTAAACATTCTAAAATTAAACTATTTAAATAATATTGTGTAGTATTATGTGATTTTTAGATAATGTTCAGCTGATAATATATTGTCGTATACAGGCAGACGAAGTTTGAGTCTCTTACATGTATTTAACTATAATTTGTTAAAACAACTGAGACTCCTGTCATGACGTTTTTTTAGAATTAGAATATACCTAGAAAACTTATTTTGATCAGCCAAATAATCTTTATTGATTTAGTGCGTTTAACAAGTAATAAAATATTCAATTAATACGTAGTGACATTTTAATATTACATAAACAGTACAAGGAATATGGTTAAGCTTGTTTTACCAGCGTGAAAAAATCTACCAAACTACATTATTGGATCAAAATGGTCATTTTGTGACTTAGGGCCTTTTGACAGTATAACAAACTGAAGATAATTATACTACAAGTAGTCTTCGTGAGTATCTGTTTGTTGTTTGAGAGTTTTCTTACATTTTTCCATGTCATACTGGTATCTCGTAAGTCCACCAAATATACTCATTGGCTCCTCAAGATGAAGTAATCAATTTGGCTTGAAGACAAGGCGTGCTTAGTTGAGATGCTATTCTGGCATTCTTAGCACGTTGTCGAGCCAAGTCTAACAATGCATCTTCATTCAAGCTTCATTTATTAACTCGTAACCATTCGTCACAAGCATATCTTCCTAAAGCTCAATATGCTCAGTAGTAATTTTTTTTAATTTGAAATTTCTCGTTAAAACAGCATAAAAATCTTTTTTTTTAAACTGCCTTTAGAATTCATATACAGTTGTTGTTTTTACTATTTTAGTAAAAGCAGTTCGCCTACAAAGTAATTTTATTAATGGGGAACTGTAGCGGGTTGTTTTTCAAAATCCCAAGATTTTTTTTAGTATTATTTATTATTTAATATTCATGAGAAATAATCAATTTTCTATACACGTGAGAAGCATACGGTCTTTTAAAGGTTTTTTAGATTTACATTTAATCCAAGAGATACATTCGAACATACAATGTTGTAAAAGTAGAAATATTAAATACTAGACCTAGACCAGTCTTCTATTAACCATAGCAGAAGTCAAGACCTGCCGTAGTGTTGGTAATGCGTGCTTCATCGCTGGAAGATGGCGGTGTGTAATCACGCGGATCGTCCGCCTAATTTCACGACTGGCCGCCCCGGACTACCAATGCAGCGGTAACCGCAATAAAAATTTTATATTTCATGAAACAATGTCTGTGTTATTATTTAATAATAATAAGTATCGATGTGCTTGACATAATAAAAAAAATCTCTTTTCACGTCAACTGTACGTCGATTGATTTAGTTTAGAAGAAATCTTCCTTGTCCTTTTTAAGATAATTAATATTAGACCAAACATGAATTTTAAAATATCATTCATCGAAGTATTTTAATATCTTAAATTGTCATCATTTTCAATTAATCATTTAAAAACCTATTTATTGTACAGAAATAATTATGGACGTCATATTAATGCCATATATTTTGATCTCACTGATTTTCGCCATCTACTACACGAAGCACATGAGATTTTCATAGTGTAAAGATTTTTTCACCCTACAGAAAGCTAATTTTTATAAGTAATGTTTTTTAACCTGTATAAGAGTATAGACGCGCATATGCTTCCCCTCAAAACTCATTTTGAATAAGTGTAACACCAAGCAATAAAATACTCGTATATATTATTTATGCATCAAATAAATGATATAAAACAAATAATACTGCATACATTTAATAAAATTAAAAAAATTAAGCTAGATAAATGAATAAACTTCCCACGAATTGTGCAACTGCAATTTAAAAAACTCATTCATGGAGAAGTTAATTAATAACCGAATCATTTTGTCTTCGTAACAAACACAAATGAAAAACAACTAAAATTTTGTTGAACTATCAACAAGCCCACGACTCGCGGATACTCGACCAGGCAATAAATTTACTGAGTTTCCGTACATTATAATGCAGCATTGGATTGATAAATATTTATTTAATTATTGTTTTAAATAAAATACTTCTACATGTACTACCCCACTGACAATAAAGTCTACAATACCAATGGTGGAGCAAACAACATCCACAAAATATGAAATTTCCTCAATTTTTATAGCAGTAGGTAGCACAATAAAATTTTAATACTCGCTTTAATTTCGGCAAGTCTTGCTTTACTCGTAGAGAGAACGGCAGAACTATACGATGGCCAGTGGTGGCAGAGCAGGGAAGAGGCAAGAGGGCCGACGGCTAATAATGGTAATATCCCTTGTCGGGTAATTTTAGCTGCCGCTGTGTTGAAGGGTTTGCGCTCAGTGGTTTCTAATCAGAGACGAATTTAGGCGTATTTTATTAGTATTTTATAAATAAATTTAATTGGATTGAGATAATATTTGTACGTGTATAACTTTATATCGACTTTACTTTGAAAATTGTGTATAAATTAGCTGAAAACTATCAATGTACACACTGATTTTTGTTGTTGTTATGGTGATATTATTCATTTACGAGAAGGTCCATATGGCTGACCGAAAATCATTACTTAACCATTTACCACTCATTTTTTTCATTGTGTAGTATATGTCCAAAGTAATCGCATCTTTTGTAAAGTTACTCATCAATCTATTTCAATGGTATACTCATAGGAAGAAAACTTAAAAAAGTTTCTTCAAATATTTTTGACAGTTATAAATTCTTCATCTCTAACAATATCACCAATTCCTTTAATAATCTTTACACTCAATATATTAAATATACTAGTATTAAAATCCACATGAAACTCAGCGCTAGGATTCGTTTGATTTTATTGTACTACTTTTAGTAATATTAAAAGTAGCTTAAGGTCTTTTCTTGTATATCTATCAGACTTTAAACTGAATATTTATTTATAAGTAACAATAGCTTATTTTAAAGCATTAATAATAATTCCAAAAGTTTCATTTAAAAAATACATGATTAGAATTCTGTACATAAGAATTAAACTACACTATGTCAATTTTTGGCAAAATTGAGATATCAATATAGTGTAGTATATGTTATATATTATCCGAAGAAAGCATAGTGAAAAGTGCAATTATTTACATAGTATAGTTTCATTCCCAGTCACAGAATTATTTTCAAATGTATTCATTAAATTTGCTACTTTGATTGGTACCAAAGTCTTACTTTTAAGCCGTATCTTTTTTAAATAACAAATACCATATATGAAATAATAATTGATTTCAATTCCATAACACGTTAAAAATGACATTATTTTTATTTTTCTGGAAAAGTCCTTACATCGGCTCTGTTTCTAATTCCATATCCTCCCAGATGGATGTTAGCCGTTCGTGGTTCATCAAAATTGAAAACAGCCAGTGGCAGAGTGGTGGCGAACCATTTCGTGGATTTATTCAGCGAGAGATTTTATTGCGACGTGTCATGCAATCGACACATTGTACTCACATATATATGGCTTAGGGTGAAGTCACATTTTGCAATTTATTAAATATATATATGTATTCATATTCACATTTGATTCAAATTGGTACACGTATACTATTTTGTATTTAAAATTGAGATAATATAAGATTATCTTCGTTTTAAATTAGTTAAAACCAAATATCTTAGTATGTGGGTGTGTAATAAAACCATTAAAATTGTATAATACTTAAGATTTTTTTATGAAGTTTTGTTTTATAATGTTATTAGGTGCAATAAATCTTAAACTCTCAAAAATATATTTGAATAAAATTTAGTAAGTTGTTATCTTTGAAAGATAAAATTATAAAAAATGAAAAAATAGGTTGACCATAAATAGCTATAAAAAAATAAAAATTAATGAATCAACAATTGTTATGATATCGTTAATATCCTAAGATTATCTAAGTTAATATCTAGAGTATCTATGATTCTAACAGAAATTAAGTATACTGTAATATAAAGTAAATTATACTATATATATTTTATTGTCAAAATCAGAAAATACACTTATCAAATATATTTTGCTGGCCTAAAATTAACACTACGTACTTGTTTATAGAGAAATTAAAATAATAGAAAAACCAATATAGTTCAATAATCTTTATTATATGGTTTTGTATCATAGTTTATAAACCAATATAGACATGCAGCAAGCACCAGGTCAATAATTGAAAAAAAGTGTCACTATAATTATTGTGCATTTTTTTACTTTCTGCACAAATCAACTAGATTATTTTATATAGAAAAATATATTAAACCTTAAAATTTTGAAAGTTTTAAATTTATATTAACAAAATTTTGTTAAAAAACGGTGCATCGAATATATTTCTATATTTATAATTAAACAAAATAAACCTGTTCAAACTGATACTTCACCCTGAGTAATTGTATGCAAAACTCAATTTCAAATAGGTCAATATTACATACTAACAGATATTTTGTTAAAATATCATGAAATTATACAAATTGATGGTTTATGTATAAAAGATTCAAAAATCGTCTAATGGGTAAACCTTTGGTCATACCCGTTATAAATGGGGTTGAAATAATTTTAAAACGAAAGATTTACATATATTATTTAGTAATAATGTTTCATGTAAAGATAATTTTCTCGTAAGTAATTTCATAATTTGATTTAAAAATAGTTCATTTCACATATATTAAACTTTTAACTTTAACTAATAGAACTGTTATATGTATATTTAGACTAGTTGAAAAAAATGCTTTAAACTTCATGCAAACTCTGAAGTCGAGTAATTGTAGCCCTAATATATTAGATACCTTCAAGGCAAGAAAACTTTGATATACTGGTTATATTAATAAATCTGTATTGACGATGGGTGAACAATACCAGAATAGATATAAATATATCCGGCATAACTGATTATATGACAGAAATAAGCCTTTAAAAGTCTTGAAAGTGGCTTTACAGTCGATTATGTACCAGAATTTTAGTTTTAATGTATTCAGAAAACCCTTCATTTGAAATACTTCCGAATACACTGTTTGTGATCGAATGTTCTTATTTTTAAAATAGGTATTTTTGTTTTATAAAGTATACTTGACACACGAAAATAATTTTTAATCTTTTGAGGATATAGATATTTTAATTTGTTAAATCTGGTTGAATGCACTTGGTTTTGTTGTAAACTAGTAAACTATGTATTACAATATATATTATCTGTTTTAAATATACTTTAAAGCTGTAAATTGTGTAACAATATTCTTTATACATATAAAATAATCCAAATTTTAGATAACAGATGAAGATTGTATATGTCTAGATTTGAGAACACAATGTTGTTCGAAGGTTAACATAAAAAAAAATAATGATAATTTCATTCCAGAAAAAAAAAACATCGAAAACAATCATCAAATAACAGTGATTTTGATTTGGACATAAACTTTGATATATTCGAATGATCTCAGTATTATTAACTTCTCTAATACGTGTAATTGGTGTGCGGAAAAAATCGTGGTAAAAAATCTTAGCTTGCATGTCAAAGAATTTGTTGAGAGGCAGTTGGAAAAAATATATTTTGATGCGTTTTTGCGGTTCCGAGTGGTCGGTAAACTGGAAGAAATACGTGCGACTCGAGAGATATGAGCTTGAAATATACAATCGCACTCATAAAGCATTGTTGCTTTATTTTCGAATTATCTAAATAATTACTTTAGTTACATAAATATTTACTGCCGATCTTGTAAGAGAGTGAATAGCGCATCTAACTTATGAGCCAAAAGTTCCGGCTCAAATTCCACGGCTGGCAAAAAATGTGCAAGTTTTATCATATGCATTTGGAACATGGGCGTTGCCCAAATTAATTAAATTAATAACTGACAATTATTACTCGTTAAATAATCTGTCAAATCAATCTTCAAAGTCAAGGTCTATATACTCCGTTTTGGAACAGATGTAGTAAAAAGAAGAAAAACAGAATTAATAAATTAAGTTCACACTTAAAATATGTTTTATTATTGTCGTAGTATTTTACAATATCAAAAAAGAAATTAATAAAAAAAAACTTGTAATAATTCGTTAACTAAACAGAGAAATATGTTCATACACTTAGTAATATTTAAATAAGTTTAGTAAGTGAAAGATCGGAAATAGCAACGAATTAAAATTCAAAGCCTGTATATAATTTGGTAAGCTAAAATAATTAGAAAACGCGAAAAAAAATGATAATAAATATCCAAATTTCGGTATTTAAATATGCATAATAAAATTAAACAACACAGAATCTACGTTGTAGCATTGGTTAGCTTTGAGAGCGATGTCTTCGATATTTTCTTTTGCGGTTGGTATCTTACAAAACACAGAAACCGAGAAATATAATAATATAATCTTTACTGCATCGTAATGTACCCACAAAATTCTCCAGAAATATCATAAAAGAACTATTTTTATTATAAAATCATGCGAAGTGTACAAAACAGTACTTATAATTGACCGAAAAAAGCTTTCTTTCAAGTAATAAACTGAACTTTGGTAAATGATTTGTCGCAATTTTTAATAAGATGACATAGTTTTCTAAGTTCTTGATTTCAGCTTTAAATAAATAGTGCACATGATTCAACGTCATAATAATTAAACGATTGATTAAAAAATATTCCACTTAAATTAATGACATGCGCAATACAATTACATATATCTATATATTTTTTCTTTTAGCCATATCCGCTCTG
>JAPMAE010000126.1:23173-33413 GCA_036584705.1 Rhyacophila sp. 25_7 | reverse complement strand
ACATAAATCTCAATGTCCACGAAATAGTCCAATAGTTTTGGTAGTGCTTTTAGTTTATATCGAGCGTGTTTAGATAAAGGGGAGTAACCCTAGCAGAAAAATATTTACAAGAGACACAAAAAACGTTTTTTAATGATTTTTAGTCAAAGTCACATTTACACGAACTTAAATTGCATGATGACCAATAAATTGGTGTTTCATTTTCCTGGTCTGATAATTGAGAAAGTTATTAAAGAAAAATCATTATAATTGACGTTTAATGCTTTTTTCTTTTCCATATAAACTTAGTAGATCATTCTTTTTCAAAATCTAATGCTGAATTTAGATAATAATTCGGCATTTTTGGCTTAACTCCTTTTGAGAGACGTATATTTAGTCGTGTACATTGTGATTCTCAAATAAAAGCACTTTTCAAAAAACAAACAGTTTATTTGTACAAAAATACTTATTTTTTGGGTAATTCGGCTATCAGAGATTTCTGAAAAATATTAATCTACTTATATGAGTGAGTCCAGTGAGAAATCATAAAAATCAAAACGCGCATACTTGCATCACCCGGCCTCCATGTGTTAACTTATTACATACTATACGAAATGAAGAACAGTATGTGTATGAACAATTTCAGATTGTGCATTTTTCTCTATTAAAACTCTAGTATAGCGTTGTATATTTATTTGCAAGGTGAAAGTTTGCCGTTGTACGCTTTAGATATTTTCCATATTGTCAGGTCCAAAATACGCCCACTGTTCATCGCAAATGAGCCACATTATCAATCAACAGTGTCTGTTGTGCAAGTTCATATTGGAGAAAGATGAATTGCTATTTCAGTGGGAGGCTTTGTATGATGTAACAGTTAACATTCCGTAGAAAAAAAGTTTTTTTTTGTTTTTAGTAACCGAATTTCGCAGATTACTAGTTACTATTAGAGCTCCATCATTGTATTTTTTAAATCAATTTTTATACATTTAAATACAAATCCTAGCCTAAAAATGTCTAGCCTAGCGTGTGCATTCTAGAGAAGATATATTTAAAAAAATCATTTTTGTAGGTTTTACGAAATTCCTTTATCATATCTTCAACCATGTCACACCCTTCAACCGGAACATTTAGACACCACATGAGTCCTTGTCGCTTGCCGGTTTTTGTATCCTGTTGTCATGCCGTCATCCCGTAACTTCGCCGAGTTGAATCCAGTGGGATCGAAAAACCTTAGCTTTTGCTTTTCGCAGTGATAGAAAATGTACTCTTATATAGCAGCGATGGACGAATCTTTTTCGCATACGGGTCAAAATGTAATTCAAAATATTGAAACAATAAACCGCGGTTAAATAACAATTTTACTTATTAATTATTATTTAAACATAAAAAACATTTTTAGCAGTTACTATGACACACTAGGTCACACGATTTATTGGTAAATGTTTCTGCATCGCGTCCGTTAAATAGCATACTATACTACATTTGATAATGTGATCGTACCGGAATCTTATCCCAGCAAATAGTCTTAAAACTTCATAAAATAATATCAGGCCCACGAGTTTTTAATATTTTTATAAATTATTTGGACATTTATCAAATAACAAATATATTATTATAGTAGGAATTCGCGCTAATTAATATCTTGATAGGTTCATTGGGTTTCTTAGTGACCTCTCATATATTGAGATAGCCATCACCGATGTAGCTATCAATAGAACGTCTATTTATAAATATCGCACGCGAATACGGAAAATCTATGTAATTGCCACTACGTAAATAAAAATACCTGTGACAGTAGAATCATGGTTCTCAATTCGTACCATGATTATAACGAATTTCACGCTAATTTCGATTCTGAATCTATCGTAATGTAAAGTTTTTGTTTTTAATCTCAAATTGCTTTTCACAGCAATTGTTTCAACTTAGATAAATTCTACAAAATGTAATAAGGACATATTTGTCATAGAAATAACGTATTTTATTTACGAAAATTATAGAGCATCCATATTGTTAACTTAAATTATAATTACACTCCTGTCAAAACAAACAACTCTTCAATAAAGCTGCCTCGAGCTATGAAATAATAGTAAAACTTCCGCGATTGCTTTTTCTTTTTTCTCGCTAGTTAGTGATACTGACAAGCGCAGCATATTCTTTTCGTGAAAGCTGAAAGTTTTGACATTGTAAGTTCCTTCAACCACTACCCCTCGAGTGTAGTTTAATATTCATCGGATTGAAAGGAGCTTTCGATAAAGCGGCCGCGGTCTGAATATTTTTCTAGAAAATATTGTTCGAACACTATATGTACGTGATTAATTTATGTGATTTTGGCTGTCACAATATACCGCAATAGTTTTAAATGTATTTATTCTAAACGGAACGATGAATTCGAGGGCTTAAATTCAAACAACGCCATCTACACAAGTGCAACTTTACAGGAGAGTAGGAGTTAGGAGGAAGAACATTTTTTTTAAATTTTCTTTGAACTCAACAAAGGAGGTGTATATTTAAAACCTAAAGTGCAAATCTTATAATTTTTTCTTGTTTGATAATTTGATTTTTATTGCGACAAGAACGCTAACAGCTTATACAGTCTTTTTATATTAAACAGAGGAAACTTAATGTAATTAACGTTAAACTTTACAGAAACTATAAAAAATTGACATACCTGACTTATTGACAATTATGTAGCCAAGAATGTAAACTTATATTATTACAAATGAAAAAAAACGCATTTTTGTAGATAACGTTGTTTGATTTTAAGCCCTCGAATTATTTTTGTATCTATTCAAAAACTAAGATTCACTTTTTAAATACAGACACTTCAAATCATTTTCTTTAATTTTTCTTAAGTTTTATAAAGTACACTTTCGTTATTGCAAAACATACTTAGATTATTTCAAAATATTGTGCGAATGTTTCATTTTTATTTCAATGTTTAGAAAAGGGATGTTTTCCGGTTATTAAATAATATATTCTTACTGTACTAAAAATCTAATATGTATATATGAAGAATCATATATACCACTCGACTATTATTACATACTATATGTGTCATTTTAGGTAACCTTTCAAAGCCTAAAAAATTAATACACACTTATATGGTTTTTTCTGCATCATTATATTGTATAATGCAGTGTTCACTCACACCTATATTTATATATATATTCTAATTATACTTTTCAGTTAAATTTGTTTTCGTGCTGCTAAGATTTTTTAAATACCTAGGAAAACACTTCATAACAAAAAAATTCAAGATGGCTTTAAGAATTAATTTTATACAGAAATTATTTCAAATGATAATCCCCTGCGGTCAACATGTTTCTTTTTTATAATTGGTTAGAAGATTAATATGTTATGCGACATTTTGTAACATTTTGTGAACAATGTATTTAATAATATGGGTATTACTTGCTTGAAAACCATATATGTATTTGAATTTAATTAAACATATATATTTTTATTACGTTAATAAACACAAAGAGAATTTATTGTATGGAGCGCTCGATAAAATTCGAATTATATTTTCTTATCGGAATTGTTATTTATGAGATACGTTTTACTATTTTACGCACACATTTAAGATCAGGACGGATAAATTATTTTGTTTTGTACCAGACATAATGTCACAACCAGGAAAGCTGTGAATTTGTAGGCAAAAATAGAATCTTAATATTTCGAAGAAATTTTTAAAAGAATATTGAATGTTTCTTTTGTCATTACTTTATTTTTAATGATCATATTATAATTATATCTGCGTTTTCATTTATAAATCATCCAAAATATTCAAATTAGTGTAGCAAACTACGTTTCTAGACAAAACTAAGTTAACTCATTCCTGACACTTAATAGGTTAATGTTCACTTTGCCAATAATCCACTTGTGAATTGTAAAAAAATATTTGCTAGAAATTTTATACTATACATAAAATGAGGTGTGTTAAATAAGTATGCATATTTTCCTATAGTTGTTATTGTTTGTGGATCCAATAATAATATAACTGACTATTGACACCTGTATATTAATTGTAAATAAACGATATATTCAGCCTAAAATTGCTAAAAAGCTAATAAACCTGCTTCGCAAACAACAACCTGAAATGAGGTACTATATATATTTTGACACAATTTGTACTGTTTCATTGCGAATTTAAACTAATTAAACTCGAATAAATTACTTCCTATGTGCGCCCATTGGCCTCAATTTACCAAATAAGTTCACTGACACGTTGCGTATTATAGATGTTAGAAAGAAAATCCATCACCCCTGGCCGAGATTACAGTTCCGCCCCCTCGCCCCGTTCCGTTTAGGTCAAATTCTTGGCAAAGTTTCCATTTGATTCGCGTGGCGGCGTTCGAAAACCGTACCCACCCAATGTTTGCCCACGGTAATCGATTCGTTATTCGCTAAACGGCGAAAGAATGCTAACCTTCCACGGAAATTATTCGGAATTTGTTAGAAGACTTTTCGCATTGGTTAAACAGCTCATCCAATTTCAAGAGATTGAATTTAATTCGTTCTTATTTGGATATTGAATTTTATTTAACATTTTTAATGGAAAAGTTATCTAAAAAAACTTAAATATGGTTTATTTTTTTTAATGTGACAACAGGTCATATTTTATTATCGTCTACAGCAGAAAATAAAAAAGACTCCCTCTTTATTAAAGCATTTTCGTCTATTAGAAGAGATATACAACATTTCTCTGTTTTCCTTTTGGCATTGTGAGTATCATAATTAAAGAAACCGTCATTTTTAACATCATTTAAGCTCAGTGATGTCGTTTTCTCGCCGCACTTAATATATAAACTGTTACGCACTACATGTTTGTCATCGAGTTACATCATATTTTCATAACCGTCATATAAGATTAGTTTGACATTTACCAAAGAAACTTGGTACGTTTGATCAAGAAAATTAAATAGACGACTTAAAGGTTATTAAAACAATAATAATGTTCAATGAGTACTCTGATTATGCGTTGAAAACTTACTAAAAACTGTGTTAAAAACAATTCTAAGTTTATAATATATATTTTCTTTCCTAAAACTCTGACTGCGGAAATGTAAATGTTTTATAAAAGCCTTCTTTTACGGGTATTTGTTAAGGATTACGTGAGGTGACATCTGTTAGATACTAAACGACGTAAGTGATGTCAACAATTAACATTTGGAACCAGGACATGGACGAAAACGCGTGGCGCTGATAACTGACAATTATTACTCATAAAACAAAAGCAAACTTTATATCGTGGAGATCCATGTGTTCCGTTCCGGAGCGGTTACGGCTTAAAGAAAAGAGCGTATAGCAATATAAATTTTAGAAATCCATACATTTTATTTTGTAGTATTGTCACATGGGGTAAGTGGTTTATAAACATAATTTATTTTACTTTACTTTTTGCCCTTGTACAGATGTTCAATTAACTTACCTGAGACCTGGGTCTAATACTGGAGAGACCATTAGAGGATTGCGAAAGTTTCTCTTCCAAAAGTAAGATAAATAATCACGAAAATCGGATTTCAATAATAAATTACGAAGTTGTTTCAGTTGCTAATTTTGTTTCGCAAAGTTCGAACAAAACTTGATCTTTCCAGCTGACCTTTGTCCGTTGCGTATTTATTATATTACTCGCTTCTTTATTTGCACATTTTTCTCGATGTGAAATATGCGTTGAATAATTCATTCATGTCGTGTGTAATATACGTTGGGTATTAAATGTTACATAAAAGTGCGTATTAATAATATTTGTTATTGTCAGTAAAGTTTCGGTATTTCTTATTAGAATGAAAGAAGCTTCGCTCGAATGGTGATTGAAAATCGTCGGAAGAAAAAATCAATATGTATCACGACATTATAATATTGCATATTTATAAAACAATAGTAACAAGAAATAGTTAAAACGAACGATGAAGATAGAAAATAAATTGATATTTGAGAAGTCTGTCGAATGAGTTTAATAAATTAAATTATGCATTACAAATTTATAGTAAAAATATACTTAAACCCATCTCACTCACGTAGAAGATGTCGGCACGTGAAATAATTTCATATACTTAACACAGTCGTTATCATTATAACAACATTATTTATTACAATAATCTTAATATCGATAAAATAACTTAAGCCAACGTTTCTATATTTTCTGCAGTAAAAATGCATGCATACTTTTAATATCCATTCCAAATCATAGTTACTCACTCAATGACCATTTGCATTGCATTGGTCGTGAAAACTGCCAATATTAGCCAGCTTTGTGGGAAATTAAAAAAAATACTTGACACAATGAGTGTAGAAAGTGAGGAAGACACATATGTAGGTTTATCATTCTAACAAAATTGATGTACCATTTATTTATCGTTTACTTGTTTACTACATAAATTAACGCTTCCATAAACATTTCATAGACACACAGCCTACGGTGGCGCAGTGAATAGTTGCGAGTTCGAACAAATTGCTGGAAAAATATTTATTTATAAGATTATTAAATAATGTTATATGTAAGTATTTTATAATAAAATGAAATTTTCATTTACATTTGAGGCTAAGGCTAGAACACAAATAGGTGGCCTTATAGTTTCTATGAGAGTTAATTACTATTGCTCGTCAAATATGGCGACCATCTTTAGACTGCTTCGTTCCGGAACGTATATTGTTAAATAAATCACACTAAGCATTCGGAAATAATGAATTTTATTAATTACTGCCAACTCTTAATGGAAACATATATATACATAAAGAATAACACAGTTATCACATGTTTTCCCCCAAATTGTATTTCTTAAATATACACCAGCTTCGTCGCTCGATATGTTACATTTTTATTTTGATATCAATAACGTAGTATCTGTGACCATTCCAATTGAAATACGTTGATTATTATTAGGTTATATTGATTTGATAGAATAATTCAACTGTTAATAATTCATATGTTCATGCTATATTATTAGAAATTTTCAAATTTATTGTAGATATATATATAATTACTGTGTTCCCATGAGATGCATATTTACAGGAATATACATTCATCAATCACCATTTGATGCTTGTCATTCGTATGATAGTTACTAAGTAAATTCCAAGAAGCTTTAAAGCTAACTGTTCGTATTATGTAATAATATTACATCCTGTGATGTAGTGGGTTGACCCTATACCCGAGATGCATATAGATACATGTATATGTGTGATATTATATTAAGTGCTGTGTCCATGACTTGAATTTTCAATGACATTCTATAATTTATTTATTTATATTGAGCATTGCCATATGCATAAAATAGTGACATGCATTTTTTTAGCTGTATAGCACACTCAACAACGCTTTAGTCAAACGAGAACAACGTATTTTTTACTCCAATTTTAAATTTTGGTTTGGCGTTCTTTTGGCATTCCTTTGTTTTAACTTTTTTCGTAGATTTATTTGAGGATTTTTATATGCGTTTCGATGTTTAGTCTGAGAAGCTTCAATTATCGCACTCATCTGTAGAGAGCGGTCCTCACTAAGTGATGGTGCAATACGTCATTTATACCACAGCCCTCTTCTTACCCCATGACACACTACCGAATTCACACATTTTTATCTACTACGACGCAACACATAGACTTATGTTTAATTTATAAGTCTTACACACTTAATAAACTGTGAAGTCCTTTATTTTCACCGTTGATTTTGTTTAAATTTTTCTTTCGTACATTATAATAATTATCATACGGCGCTTTAGTTTAATCAGTTTAAGCCTGGCCTAGTGCACAACTCTCTTCCAAGTTTCTGTGTTGAGCTTTATTCCTACAGCCAGCTATACTCAATATGTATGCTTGTGTCATAATGATCTATCTATGTATTCCTGAGCGCATACTAAAGCTTTTCCTAATACTTCTATCATTGCACCTTGCACTTAACAATTGACTGTAGCTCATCCGAGTCTTCTTATGCTTGAAATGTTAATTGTATCAAAGACAAATTACTCGAAAGAATAAGCGTCTGTATTGAATGTGAAATTTTTGATTTTCTTTAAATTGTCTTTGAATCATTTTAAAACAAGCTTTTAATAGTATATTTTCTTTCGGTCTCAATTTTATGACAATTGAAGAATTCCTGTCGTGGACACACTGCTTTATAATGCAGTGAAGCGCAGCCCCTCAGCGCTAACACATTACGGATTCATTTAATTATTCATTGCTTCTTTGAAACACACGCCGCCAAGACTGCAATGTGCTGCAAATATCCTACTAGACACTATTACAGTTAGGTACGGCCTTCAACTTAGATATTGAAGAAACTTAGCCACTAGAATTTATTCCATAAGTAACGGAATGTATTTAGCTACGCAGCTTAGTTAATATGTATTAATATGTTGCATGGTTACATTATAGCTTAATGCAGCCGATTTATATATATATATTCTTACACAAATCCGCTTTCAAATTGAGTACCTAATTCATAATTCACTAATTTATACTTTGATTTCTTATCATGTGTGATATTGCCAAATTGAAATTAAAATTGTCCATATAAAATTTCGCTACATTATTTTACTTATTTATATATTGAAAAATTTCAATATTGAAACGAACGTATGCCAACACTCCCGTCTGAAGTCCGCAAGTAGCAGGGCATATACATCTAGAATGCGCAGCCTTGACAATGAATTGAAACATACTCGTATGTATTATTGATTTAATTATCAAAGCATTAACGAGTTACTTTCTAAATTATTTCAGTCACCGCATAATAATTATTCTTCATTATACTCGTAATTGTCAAATTTAACCCCACAATTGTATCGTAACCATGTACATCGAATGTGTTTGCTTCTTTGACTGATCCTTAAATCTCGTGCTTCCACGTTCTATAAAACCTAACCGAAAAACCAAATACGAGATAACAATCTAAGTGAACTGTATTTTTAAGTATTCTTTTACATATTTCTTATTTAATTATTTTGACATTTTCCGCTGGACATTCATCTATAAATACTGACAGAATCAACCGTCCTGAATATATAAATTACTTATTTAAATTTTTCACTCCTACGTTTCAATCTAGAATCACGTGAAGTGCAAGGCATTATTTTTTACTTTTTTCTACCCAACACATAAAATCATAGTTTTTGTATCAACCCTACAAATATTTCTGAAAACAAATATATAGTATAATTTTCTTCATTATGTTTTTTGTTATGAACTAACTGTTTTGCAATTTCATATACGAGTATAATGTCGACGTAACTGTAGTGAAATTGTATTGCATTATACTAGTCAGGTTTCAACGAAGGACGGCGGTTATGTAATGTTTTAAATAAATTATTTATTGCATATAGCCTTGATACCATTAAACGTATGCCTATAATATTTTTGTTGTCTATTCAGTACACAAATCGAATGTTCGAATAAATGACAAGGAAGTGGAGCTTTTACTAAGAACTTGTGAGAAAAGGCTATAAGGTAATTCTAAAAAGCACATTATATCGAGAAATCAAGAAAAAATACGTTTGCATTCTACGCTCAATTTTACATTCTATGTGAAAAATTTATGTTCCAAAACCTAATATAAACTAACGAAAAAAATAAATAGTGAAATCTCCATGCATTGGAATATTTAAAATGTGGTTGATTCCGTGCGCATTTAAATATTTATTTAATTTTAAAGTTTGTCAGCTAATAAACGCCGTTCTTTTGTTCTAATTTAAACATATAATACGATGAAAATAAAGAATCTTAACAGAAATTAAATTTGACCTTGAAACATGTAAACGTTGTCGAAAATATTGAAATGTGCTTATATCGCATTTTGTAACTAGAAGTTTCAAATGTATATACATGAAAATGTTCACTAATAAGCTTATTTTATTTAGTGGAAGTCGTATTTTATTCTATCAAATGAGTGATTTCTTAAAAATAAATATTAGATAATTTGGAATTATTTTACCAGACTTACGATGACGTGGATCACAGTTTCATCATAGCAATTCTACCAATTACCTACAACTAATATACGAGTACATTTAGTGCAGTACATGCACTGAGCATAATTAACCCACATATCTGTCACCTTACTAATTGCGTGTTTGTTAATCTAATCTAATCTAATCAAGTGCTTTCATTCAATTACTGCATTGGACAAGAGCGGGTAACCGTCGTTCGCAGGGTAGATCGTGCAATATCAATTGAACACGTGTCCGCCTGTCATCTCATCTCGAGGTGCGAATTATTCGTCACCGTCCTGCGAATCATACACGTCGCCACTTGTCGACGCCGGCGT
>JAPMAE010000126.1:0-11443 GCA_036584705.1 Rhyacophila sp. 25_7 | reverse complement strand
ATCTTACATTATCTGTAAGATGAGCGCCTCTATCATTTCATTAATTTTTGTTACCGATTTGCCAGAAAAGGAATTATTATTTCATATAAAAACGTTATTTGGTGAATTGGTAAAATATTTTATGTTAAAGATAATCAGACTTCTCTATAATAGTTTTATTTTTTGATGTTTAAATTTAATATTTGAAAAGAATCGTTTTCGTATATATTTTGTATTATTTATTCTTATCGATTCCACTCATCTGAAGAATTAAAATTTGTAAGTTATGTTAATTCACTAAAGATGTAACCAAGTATTTGTTTTTAATTTGTTTATCGTCAAAAAGATGTTAACACCCATTTTCTTTTCAAGTTACCTGTTTTGCTCTCTGTGTTATTTACGGGACGTATACGTAAGCGTATAAATGTGATATTATCTTGAAAAGTCAGATGTATTATATATCATCAAAAGCAACCTTCTATGATTTTTTCGTGGTATATTGAACAGTCCATTCATTTCATCGACTGATTTGACAGCTCACTGGTTGCACAAGGCGAACAGCTGATTGACGTTTTCATTGGTTCTATTGTTTTATTTCTCGCATAGCGCTGCATAGTTAAATCGTCTCGCACGGCCACACTCGAGCAAGATATAAACTCGTGCTAAGCAAAATATGTGATTTCGCTCTTGTGGTGTAAGCCAAGTAATCATGCACAGCTCTTAGGTGCGAGTACTGGAAGGGATGTAGTGGAATCCTTCGAAGACCATAGTTTTTAGTATTATAATTGAAGTATCAATGAGAAGTGACTTTCAGAAAATATAAATAATAATTTTAAAAAATCTGTCATCTGGTCATCTTTTGGTCAATCAATCCATATTAATCTATGTTATTCTATCATTACATGCTAGGCACTCTTAAAAGATACTATAGTAGACATAGTGTAGTATATCTTGCGACGCTCTTTCCAGTTATATATTCAATAAGGTTGTAATCATATTAGAAAAGAATATATCGAAACAAATAAGCAACACAAAACGACATTAAACAGCCATAGTGAAAAAGTGCTATTTTCGACATAGTACAGTTTCCCTTCTAGGTAAAATTATATATCACCACGTATTATATACATATATATATATGATATACTCGTTAGTGTATATTTATTTTGAATTCGACTTGATCGTTGTTTTTTTTAATTTGCTGTGTTTTTATGTCAACCGTGTTAGGTGCACTCACCTCACGGCAATTGGCGCCAGCCGCCTTTTCCGCCACATCCGGCCAGTGAAAATTCATTCATAACATAACACTGAATAAATAAAGCAGTCCACATGTCTGCTACACTGATACGTGTTAATTTTGATAATAGCGGTTGGTAAATCTCGTCGTATATTTGTTGTTTGAAATTCGAATAACCTTTTGGTATTTTAGTTAATACGAATTCGTGATATTGCATGGGAGCATTTCGACTTATTTTATATGGTTCTAATGCGTTTCGAAGTATTGCACATGACTAAAAATATTACAGTTGTTTTAAAATGTAAATTCAATCGATATTGTTAATGATTTTTTAAACCAAATCTTTTGAATTAACCTGTCCAGAGTATGGACGCGCATATGCGTCAGCTCAAAATTCAGTTTGAAGAGGTATAGACGTATATGTACGTCAAGCAATAAAATATTCGTATATATTATTTACGCATAGAATAAACATTATAGAACAATATTATTGCATACATTTAATAAAATTCAAAATGTAAAACTAGATCAATGAAAAAACTTTCACCCAATTGTGCAACTTTAATAAAGAAACTCACTCTGGAGAGGTTAAATAACTTGATTTATTGCATACAATTTCTGTTTTACCTTGTCCAGGGCGAGTTTTTTAATCACGGTTGCACAATTTGGCGAACGTTTTTTCATTTATCTAACTTTTAATTTTGAATTTTATTAAAAGTATGCAATACTATTTTTGTATATTGATATACGAGTATATTAAGGCTTTACGTACATATACGTCTATACTTCTTCAATGTGAATTTTGAGCGGACGCATATGCCCGTCTATACTCCTAAACAGGTTAACATACACTGGACTATCTTTTTACACGTTGGAAACGTTCCATGCAATATCGTGTAAAAAGTATTCTAAAATAAAAAAGGATAGGTTGTATAAAAATCGACGGATATCAAAAAATAAAATTCATTTTTGTATTTTAATATTATTTAAAAAAATCCTGACAAAGACTATTCACTATCAGACAATAGACAAACTCGATTACGCACATTTGGCACGAAATCGCTTTCATTACTTGAGATATCCAGAGGCTGTATAATATTTATTTTAAGAAATTCGGGTTTACTGGATTTAAATAAAAATTCTATTATTGATATGCATTGGATATAGCATCGTGTTATTTCAAAAACGTGTAAAAAGGACGTCCAGTGTATTTATATATACTAAATATACTTTTCAGTTAAATTTGTTTTCTTCTTGTTACGATTTTTGAAAAAAATAATGCTGCTTCCCGTACCGATGATACGTGGCATAAAGAGAAACCTACAAACGTATTAAAGATATGGGCATTTATTTTAATTCTACTTTACTAAAAATGGCGCAAACAACAAGTACGAATTGCACAGACTGTATATTTATATTAGCACGTGTAAGAGTCGAAACACTTTATTAAGTATTATGTAGGTCGTGCATCGAGAAATTCACTTTAATACGCCGGAAATAGAATATACTCGTAGTAAGAAAATATTGACACAACTTTTTTGGCGGTCATTAAAATTGTCTGCGTGGCGAGGAAATCGAATTGTACGTTAGGGATCATCCATAATCAACTTAACGTTCTTTAGTGGTTGGGAGAGGGTGACCACCAACGTCTACGTGGCATTACAAGGGGAGGGTGGGTTATTTTATATTGTTACGTTTTTTTAAATTCCGCAGCTGGTGAAAATTGCACATATTTCCATGTGCATTTGATACCAGGACACGAACTAAATTGTTTGATCTAATAACTGACAATTATTACTTGTAAAAATCTGTCGAAACAATTTTTACAGTGTGGAGATCCATATGCTTCGTTTTGAAGCGGAGATTGTTAAAAAAAAGAAACACTTCATTTGAAATCTCGTTAATTCATTCCTATTTAATGTGGAAAGTTATGTAACCTTTTCGAGGGAGGGTTCAAGTTGAATGTCTACATCGTGTTACATGGAGGTGGGGAGGGTAAAAATTTCTAAGGAAGAACGTTACGTGGTTTATGGGTGACCCCTTATGAATGCGCAACTTATTACAGATGACACTAAAATTCGTCAAATATTGCACTATAATCCACATTGCCGTTGTTATGTTGAGTTACACTCGTCAGATTTGCAGGGTTAGATACTCGTAGCGTACTTAAAGTCTCTCGCAGACAATGTGTTAATACAAAAATTGTAGAATTATTCCCCGTGACTTGGAATTGACAGAGATCGCAGCCGACAGATAGGGCATAAGACGTGTACTTAAAATAAGTGAAACTTCCATTCAGTTGCAGACTCGATGAAGGTTTCTCGTTTGTATTAATAGAAATATATTTTGTTGTTTATTTATTCACTACAGTTTTATCTCTCACGTGTAAATTGTACGTTACCGTGAACATTAGTCTATTGCACGCAGTATTGAGTGACATACGTGTTTTCCACACTCATAAATGCGCGGGAAATTATTCTGCACACGTTCCGACGAGAGAATCGAGCGCTCCATTTATTTTATTTTATTTCCCGCCAAACTCGCCTCAGACCAGCCGATCAATCATCGATCAGTAGATAACAACTTGTTGCTTCAATGAGATTTAATGTCGTATTATACCTCGAATTTCTCCCATTGGAGTCATATTTTCTTGTAAAAATGGCATCATATTTAATATACGTCTAGTCAATTTCGTTTCATCATTTTACATTTTTACGTTCTATAACTATTAATTGTGTTAATTATTTATGGGTATTTTTTCAAAGAGATATTTTGCAGCAAAATACAAAAGTCTCTTTTACAATCTAATACTGTAATGATAAAGTTTGCAGCGTCATACGGTAAGCGGGACGGTCTATTCTCATCAGTTCTACCTAGCTGGTAACTTATCAAATATGAGAACAGTAGGAATCTTCTGCACACTAGTCTCATCAAAGTCTTGATACTTTCTTGCACAGCGTTTCACGCTCGTTACACTACGGTATACGCGCTAAAGGGTGTGAATACGTGGCGGGTGGTAATAGCATGAAAATTATAATAATAATAAATGTATTTTTGATTCAACATTTTGTGTGCAGTTATGACGGATTTCGTTCTAATACTTGAGATGCCTTTTGAATTACATTTACTCCCAATGTGTATTGAAATGTAAGCACGTCTTTTACATCCTGTTTTCACAAATTAGCTTTATTATCATGGCCGGTTTTCTCAGCTAAGACATTTTTGACAATATATATACATTTGTAGAAAAATATGAAACTTGTGTTCCCAGACCATTGGAATAATATATTGTGATTTTTATTTTCATCATCTACGTTAGCAGTAATGGTCAACCACGTAGCTCTCGGTACCTTTTCTTGCTGCCCTGCAGAAATGTGGGTAGTGTTTAAAGGTTATATAGTGAATAATGCAAATAAACTGCATAGTGTACACGTGTGTATGGTTAAGTATAATGTGAATAAAGACATCGAATACTTATTGAATACATTGAAAAAACTTGTCGCCGAGAAGTCTTCAGCTTTCCCATAACAATTTTAAGTTTACTGATCTTTGTACAAAGAAAAAGATTTTTATTAAATTCCATGTTTTGAGAACACTGTCTGCCATAAATGAATTTATCACGACAGTTTACAATTTCAAGATTAAAAAAAAAACCCTATTATACACAAAGTCTTTACACTCAATACACACTTATGATTATTATTTCATTCAAACTTTAGCACGGTTTTGTGAATGAATCTGTGTTTTACCATACAATTATTAAATAAGTCAAATGAGTAGGACTTTCTCTGGACAAAAAAGCTTTTAGTTGTGGACGGTTATTTAACATCTATAAATAATATGAATTATTACGTATTTGTGAAAGAATTGAGAGAAATTCACATTTAAATTTTATTATTTGATATTTTCACCTAGAATTTATAACATAATGTTTTCTAACAAATAAATATGACTTGTGTTATTATATTATATCTTCAAATTATATGCTTTAACGAGAAAATACGAAGAGTGGACGATTATTTTGAGCTGGAATAGGAAAGGAACCTTTGTATACGATAATATATAACAAAACAATAAAGACTGTTTTACCTTAAAATAATCGACTTTCCTATGAAAATATTTCTTTTCCAACATCGTTGTTACCAGTCAATCAAACACAGCTAATTGAACGAATCTGATGGCGGTGTATTGATAATAAACACTCTCGACGCTCGCGAGTTACTATGTGTTTTTTACCGACTCGCAAATAAAATGACGCGTAGAAAGAAAATTAAACATCTCTTGCTGCTCTCCCACTCTATGTCGTGTGTGTAACCACAGAACATATAATATGTGTAACATTGAATTATTCAAGGCTCGCAGACATCGTAAGTGGTTCTGATTTGTACGACACTGCAAAATAAATGCATGCGTTTACACACTTGCTAATTTAACTCTGTTCGCTCGCAATTCAACAGGATTATTATTTTCATTAGTTTCATTCAAATTCACTCTTGTTATATAAGTACTCTTAAATCTTTGTGTTTTAGTTTCAATATTTTCTTTTTAATTTTCTGGAAAAACAATTTTCTCTTTTCTATAGTAGATTATGCGATAGCATACGTCTCCAACCCGTCGATTGCGAATGGATTTTAGTCAATTTATGGACATAAAATTGTAAAAAAACTCGTATAAATAATTTTATTGACAAATGAGTATTGAAATACGAAACAATAACCATTATTTTGAAATGTGTCTACAATTTTTTTTTATTATATATTTTCAATATTTATAAAACTTTAAAATTCTACACCGTTTTCTTTTGTTCCAGCATTTCTTCGCGGAAATAAGTATAAATAAGAATTGTGTTATTATATCAATGTAATTAATTTCAATCAAGGACTGTTAATAGCTGAAAATAATTAAATTCGCCATTATAGTTTTGTTTTTTAACCAATTTACAAGAATGTCATTTTCAAATTAACTTATGAACAGGTAGGTGACCTCACTTCATCTTATTGCATAATTCGTATAATATGTCTCATCGCCTGCCTTCTTCTTTCTTTTTCAAATAAATTAAAAATTCTTATTCATCGCAAAGATCCACTTAATTACAGTGTATTCAGCTCGTTATCACAATCAACGTTCTTTCCTATCATCCTTAAGGAAATATCATTATATATTAATAATTACACGGGTTTTCTATCAAAATAACAAAAACTCAACGAAAACGTTTAAATCTCGAAAATTTTCCTTGATCATTCAAACCATGACAGCTTAAATTCATTCATTAATTTTCACATAAAAACAAGAGAAACGATAATCGTAATTATCATTTCTCGTATAGTCTTGTTCATTTTTTATTTTTTTAGTGCAAATGCGACTGAATTAGTTCCAAGTATATAGATTAAAATGTATTTATTATATTTTATTTGTACATCAAGTCGTGTATGATACTTGTAATCTTTTGACTTTGGATGTTCTAATCTGTATGAATATATTATTGTATTTGTTGTAAGCTTTTTTATCGACTGCGGTTTTGGAAAGGATAGACAAAAAAACGCTGAACGATTGTTTTGATATTTTGCTTTTATTTAAAACTCAAGAGAAGAACAAAGAAATTCACAAAGTGCGCAATATACGTATGTAAATATTACGGGAAATTTCATTCGATTACACACCATTGGAATGAAGTGACGTGGAATTAAACTGAATACCTTATGTAGCAATATATTCATATCCGGTCTTTAAACGAATCGTATGACTAACTCAACTGTCTGGAAAATCTTTTGTATTCGTTTGTCTTGCTTTTGTACCATTCCTGTATTCTAGACATACATTCTATTATATATATTTTTCTATTTTACTACGAAAACACTGATCTAAACGGGCTATTAAGCAACACCTTCGAGGGGGTAGCTATGAGACAGTTAGATAGACGTATTTAAAATGTCTTTCTCAGTAACGTGCATGGTGATACCGTTTCATGTGGCACGTCAGGCATGCTTAAAAGCAAATCGATAGAAAAAAAGTAGCGTGATGTCGAAAAGGCACCTGCGCACAATTGTGTTTGCAAGCATTGGGTAGATACAAAAAAACTAGGCATCAAAAAATTGCTGACAATGTTGTGTTTCAAAGTTGGCTGAAATTGTCTTTAAAATTAGTTACACAAATCTTAGCGCGTCATGCCATTGAGTTTGATAGTGATTTTTCGTTTTATGGTGGGTTAATACCCAGTGACATTGTGTGTAACCATCATTTTTATATTCCATGTTTTAGCAGCTACACGTAAACGTCTAGCAATCACAATTTTTACAGATAATTTACTATAGTCTAGACCAATAGTCGCTAAACACAATAAGGATGTGAGCTACTTATATATATATATATATTCCTTCTTTATATTTTTTATCATCGTCCTTTATCGTAACGTACACAATATTGTAAAACCTAAAATGCGTATTTTAATTATTTATTTACAAAAAAAATAATTAAAATACGCAAGTTACCGAAATCCCGCTTGGCGTTTGGCGACCTCTGGTCTAGACTCTAGATGCTTCTTTCTTAACAAAGTTCCTAAGAGTAAGGCGTATGTCATATTAAAATGTAAATGTTTTTAGTCATAACTAGTAAGTATGCTGGGTTATCTAAAATTATGCTGAAACGTATTCAAATTCTTTTACGGTATTACTGAAAATAGTTTTTACGCGCCTTGCTCCTGTTCACTCTAGTGAAAAACCTCCCGAGTATGTCATATGCTTAAAGCTTTTCAGATAATTGCGTATAAGAAGAAAAACATTTAATTTTAAAGTATCTCGGTTTATGGTAAATTAAGACGTCGCTTTCGCTCGTCGACGAATGTCAGACGTCAGCTGTCAAAGCGGCGCGACGTTCGCCTCTATTTCCGCAGATCGCGACGTCTATTTGTGGACCGCCGGCGTCTGGGGAATCGGGGAACCCTCGTCTCGGCAATGAATATCTCCCGCGGGGTATCTACCTGTTACGCATTCTTCCCGCGTTTTTTTATTACTCTTTTTTTGTTTTTGTTTTAACGCGTTTTGACTCGACGCGCTGTTAAAAATGACAACTTAAATCAAACAATTATCATTCTTTTCTTACTCTCACATCGTCAAGACTTGTGGCTTTTCTGCAATTTAAATATAACATATTTTTAGGAAACATTTTTTATATTTACGTTAATAGAAAAAAAATCGATGGTGTTACACGTGTGATGAAACAACACAAACGTTTCTCATTCGCGCTTTGTAGTTAAGGTGTTAATCGGCGGGATACTCGAATGGAACCTGGGACGTGATGTACGAGTATGGGTAAAATCAAGAGTAATGTAGAAAGCCTGAGTATAAGCGACGAGAGGAGAGACCTAGCGAAAGAACCGTGTGAAATGCACTAGCATCCGTTTTCAATTTCTAGACTATAGATAAAGTATTTCGCAGGCCTTCCAAAATTTTCGACTATATATAAAATGTTATTTGTCCGAGTTGGTATTTTATGTATTCGAATTTCGATTTGAACGGTTTGATCGATTGAACTGTAAGCGCAACGCGTTGAATGGCACTCAATGCTAATAAGGCGTTCTATAGCGCCAATACATATATTTTAAATTTCTTTATTTTTCTCACCTGGTGCATGTTTTAACCGTTCAGTGCAGTATAAAATTATATGATGCAAAAAACATTCTTAAATGGTTCAGTCTTGCTATATCAGGCAGGTGACCACTCATAAATGTGGAGTACGTAGCGGAAACCTTCGTGCTAAATGCTGATTTTGTAGTCAGTGACGAATCTGATTAGATCGTAACGCTAGATCAAAACCACCAGCAGGATATAGGATAACTTCTAAACATTGGTGAATACAATAATTAAATTGAGAATATGGTTCATCCCACTGTGACATCAAAAAGTAATCCTTATAAAACTTCTCAATGACGAACGAAAAAGATGTCTAACTTAACACTCGATGATCGCCTAATTATCAGGCAATGAAGTAGAACAAGACACTTTAGTACTGTTCCTTGGTCAATGTCATTATGTGTAGTTAATACTTTACCCTTTAGTCGCTAGGTGACAGGAAAAATATATACTTGCCTGCGCTCCGAAAACGTATGATTAGGGCTGAAGTAGAAAATCGTGAAAATATCTTAAAATACCGTAAATTACCTAGTCCTTCAGCATATGTCATATGTAATGAAAATATAAATCGCTTCCCTTTTTTTATTGTTTAATCTCTGTATTGATCTTTATTTTATTTTTATTCAATTAGATTGCATTGTCGCCTTTCGCTTCAAAAGTGTTGAACATTTATTGTGGCTTATATTAAATTAAGTGTTGCTAGAGAGAAAATACGTAATTAAAAATTGTACCAAGTCAACTCTCTCTTTGTATTATATGAAGCGTCTGTGTTCCAACTATGCATACATAATATTCATTTTGTAGTTGTTTGTTTACTTTGCTAATCTTCTCTCTAACGGAAAATGTTATTAGCTTTAAGACAAACTAATTTAATCGGATTAAGCACGGTAATATTCGGATACTGTCATAAAAATAAACAGTTTCAATGTAAACTGAGTAATAATACGATAATTTACTTCACTTTTATATTTAATTCTTAATGTAAATATGTCTTTCACTTGCAACATATGATATTGACGTATGTATAAAAAACAGTATTGATTTGCGTGAGCTTCAAATATTCTCCAACGTTTCGTATTGAGTATAAATGTCCCTCGTACAATACGGAATTTCTAGATCACGGTTCGAGTATTGGGAAAATCCCTTTGTAACAATGCATTCTTAGGCCAGTCGTGCACTTGCGATTTATAATCGCGCTATTGTTTAGTCGCCGAAATGCGCCATACAAAAAGCTGCGATTTTTACTCGTATTTCATGATTTCCGGTTTAAAAAAATTTGTTCCATTTTCGCGACAAAACAATCGCGCGATTATAAATCGCAAGTGCGCGCCTGGCCTTCCAAACAGTTTTTAAAATAGTCTTCGTACAGCAAGGATGTTATGAAAGTTTTTAACTGCAAACACGATTTCATTCGAGCCTGTATGCCGTGTCAGATTTTGTAGGATTTTAAAGTTATTTTATTCGGGGAGTATATTTTAAGTAAATATATTGAATTACTTTTCAGTTTTTTCTTTACCCTATAAACACTTATTGAATAAAATCACGACTCTGCAGCTATGATTGCACTTTATATATGAAAACTTAGGGCAATTAGAGAATTGACGATGTTACTGAAGAATGCTTTGTTTTATTTTCGCTACTTTGGAATTCATAACAGAAACTTTTGATCTTATTGGTTTATTTAAATATATTTATCGAAGTTATAAAATAAAAGTAGAGATTTTTGGAACGGGAGTCTATTTCTTTTAATAATCATTTGTTTCGTATCGAATGACTTATTTATTTATGTTTTTTTTCACTGTGTGAAAAGAAATCTACAATAATTCATTATTTATGACATCACAACTTACACTATACTTTTAATTTATCACATATCATATAAACACCTGGGAGGAAAATTGCACTATGTCAAAAATGGCACTTTTTCACTATGGTTGTTCAAAGTTGTTTCGGTCTTGCTTCTCTCGGAATTTTTTTATGTATAACAGAGTGTAATATTCTTTTCGTTATATTTTTTTCTAGTAAGATTACAAAATAATTGAATATAGCATTGGAAAAAGCGTTGCAAGATATACTACTCTATGTCGATATCTTAATATTGCTAACATTGATATAATGTACTTTACCTTCCAGATACAGATATATAATTACTAAGTTGAGAATTTTTATGCGATTCTAATTATTTAAAGGCTTATTGCTATTCTATTTTTTATATGATTAATTATTATTTCTCTATTTGTTTCAGGTAATACAATGAACGCAACCGTTCTCTTCAATTACTAGAATACAGCTGTTTCTCAGAGTATTCCAGTAGTTAGTTCATCTGAAATGAACGCAGCGCAGCTTTAAATACGGTTTGAAAAATATTATCCGTTTTATGCTATTGAACTGGTTACAGTGGTATATCAGAAAATGATTGTTTATATAGTATACTAGCTGAAACCCGGCATGCGTTGCTACACCGGTCAAAGAAACACATTTTTCATTCATTAATTTGGTAAATAGTATTTTATTCAAGTGCTTTAGAATACACTATATTTTTAGTTTTTTCTATTTCGGTTTTTGAAATCCGGATGGCGAGTATTAAAAGGCATTTCAT
>JAPMAE010000125.1:21476-33505 GCA_036584705.1 Rhyacophila sp. 25_7 | reverse complement strand
GATCTAGCACAGTGTTATTTGGAAACCGCATAAAAATCGTGTAAAAAAGAGTTCACTGTATTATTTTAGTCGGCGATTGTGACGACGAATATTTTTTAACTAGGGCATAACCAGCTGACAGCAATAAAATTATACGGATACCATTTTTGTACAATCGAAATAAAATGCATTAACATGATATATGATCTCAACCAAATGCCACCATACCTGACCTAACACATTCACTTACGAATTACTTGAAAATAAAATTTATAGACTGGTTACAATACTATTTTAAGGTTATAGGTAATTTTTAAATAATTTGAGTTGAAATGTAATATCTCAATAGTATCAAACTGTCTTCACCGCATATTTACATATGCGTAGTCTTGGTTGTATTTTTTTTTCTAATAATTGGTTTTATAACTCTGGCAGTGCCTGTAGGATTTTCATTTTGTATGTATATAGAATTTATTTTTTTACCAAAATAGAAACTTTTATTTTGTTTCATCAGAAACATTAATATGATTTGAATAAATAAATAAAGTGCATATAAGTGTATATATATATATAACGTGAATAGTATATATGTAGGTAATACTGCTAGTGATGAAGTACGATGTATTGTTTGGGGTAAAATCTTAAGCGTATTATATTTGACTGACACTGAATCTCAATGTAGCAAAAAAATTATGTTTGCATCAGTAAACACAGATTACAGTCCTTCCCTTTAGATGAAATTTTAAAGTTGCATATTTGCTTGCTACGCAGATGAATAAATTTTTGCAAACCGAGTTGTTAATAAGAAGAAAGCTATGAATGCTGGCCAATCAGAATTTATATGTTATTACGGACGACCACCCATTTAAACTACGGGCGTGTGAACCGATCACTTAATTTATTTGCCAATTCCGATGACGCATAAAGAGAGCGTGAAATGTCAAAGAAAACGCGAGACAATAATTTCATTCCGTCCACTGACATCTCTCTTTAGAAACACGAAACAAGAATGCCAAACAGCGGTGGGAAATGACTCGTTTCTTACCAATAGCTTCCATAATAAATTTACTTGAAAAAAATCTGTCCAAAAATAAAATCTCCGAGAGAAGAAAAAAAATGTTTGACATCTAAATCATACCAAGTGGGACGTTCGTTTACTGCCAGAAACATTCAAAACTGAGCGGCTTGTACAAAAGCAAAGAACTGTGAAATGGGAGGCTCAAAAATCAAATAAAAGATTTTTCTAAACACAGAACACTAAAAATCTTGACACGAGCAGGTAACTAAAGAAACTAAGCCGGTGGCTTAACAAGGCACACGAAAAGACACGCTAAATTAAACCTTATATTTGCTTATTTTACAGACTTGTTTTGATGTAACGAATTTTTGTGAATGAAAGGAATTGTGCTATTCTTGTTTTAAAAGACGTGATTAAAGGCGCTTCTTTATAGAAGGACACATAATAATATTGTTCTTAAATGAATTTTGCCTTTTCCGCTTGTAAATTCTTCAATGTGCATGCGATTGTATGAAAATACTCGTTAGTGTTTAGATGTTTAAATGCCTGAATATCGAAGCGTCATGGGGATTCTTTACTCAGGTTGGCAAAAGCGGTCATAAATTTCAAATATTCCTGTCTATTCATATATAGATTGCTTTTGTTTGTACAAAGCGCAAGGTAAAGGGGCGTTAATGTTTTTGTAGAATAACTTAGTTTTTTTATATTAAACTGCCACAATGATGTGTCAGGTATTTTAGCCAGAGAATTATGAAGTAATATTCTAGATACAGTTAATTTGTTTATATATTGTCACAATTAAGAAGTCTATGCATTTCAAAATGTGAAATATTCTCAACAGCCAAACTTTAAAAAATTAAACCGGTGTTGATTTTAAAAACATGTTTTGTTGAAATACTTATAAAAAACTGTGTAATTATTCTAATATAATAGTATTCTACCAAATATTAGCAGTGAATAATATAAATTATATAAACAACCCGTACATCTTATTGTTTTTTCAAAAAAGTTGAAATTATGAGGTATTTGAGTCGTGTAGCATATATTTTAAAGTAAAATAGATAACAAACTAAACCACATATGATTTTTAAAATATATTTTCTGGAAATAAGTATATTAAAACAGTGCTATTATTTCAATGCAGATCAAACTATCAATGATATAATCTTGTGGCGAATTGATAAATGAATTTTCTTATATAATTAATAATAATATAAATCAATATAAAAAAAACATATTGAATTTGCAATCACACATGATTAAATATTTTTACGGCAATTTTTTTACTGAATTACTGAACGATTTAGAAATCATTTAAATCTTCACATTATTTAGGCGCTGAAGAGATTTATTTAAAATAACGCACATTTAAAAATTTTAATATCCGAAATGTGTCTTGCTTAAAATAATTTTTAATCCATCCATAAGTCCTCCTTAATCCCAGTGAGAAAATATTGTGGACGATATTTATACATTTTCTTCATTAGAGCGATATACTTTGGTACTTTGATTAATAGTTGGTATCTGTGAATCGAAAGAAAAATCATTATAATATTTATTACAAATCAATTTTGATTCATTCTAAAACGTTCAATAATGCTAGCATGTAATTATTAAGTACTACTTATTGTTAAGTAGTTTTTAAAATAGTCAACACAATGAATATAAACACAAACGGATGTAAGAGGAAATAAACTTCGTCAAAAAATCAGTCAATAAGGAAACATAATGTCCTGACAAAGTAAACAGATTGCCCACTAAATCAATAACACTGAGCGCAAGCAAATTGTTTGATACTTATTTACAAAGCAACAGGTTTGTGCAGGATTTGCCAAGAACTAACGAGATGTTGAAATGAAAAAAAAACTGCGCGACAAGCGGGGTCCGCCTATTATCTTTATCGCTTCTGGTTATTCCTAAATAGAGTAATATTTGGCAATATTTGCTTATCTTTATTTATTTATGTGAATCTAGAAAAATATATAGTTCATAGCTACATAGATGTAGTGCTGTTAACGAATCATGTAAATATACTAAAAATCTTTTTGTTTAAATATATTATAATATACACTTTTCCTCGACTGTTTTCATACACAATATGGTGCAATTAATTTTCTATGTATATCTATTCATTGAAGCATTTCATTTTATTTCTGTAAAAATCACTTAATTTTACAATATACTCGCAAAAAAGGTGATCGTCTAGATTACAGAATGTTACTTCTAAAAGAACGTTAAACATATGAGAAATACCAGTAAAACACTTACATAATGTTTTAACTAAAATATCCATCAATGTATTACACACCAAGATAAATAGATTTCATACTTCTCTAGGTATAAATTGCAATTGTGATTTTACCTTCATGCAGAAATTTTCATGGAAAATATTGTATATCACGCATAAATAATCATTATATAAGCCCATAAAAGAAATAATAACCTGAAAACATTTTTTTATTATTTATATAAATTTTTATTTACGATAACAAATAAGCAACATTCTACTATCTATCTTTGATTTATTGAATTATAAAATCCATATTCTATATTCTGGAATATTCTGGCATATATTTCTCAATATATACATACTTTATCTTTGTAATATCTACAAATACTCATCAAGTAAATAGGGTTATTCAAAATATTAATATTTAATTTCTGCAGTAAGATTCCAGATGAGTTTGTAAGTAAGTTATAAAAATGCGGACACACACTAATCATTCTTTCATATATAATAAGTCTGGAACATAACAGTGCGTTGATTAGATACTATCCAAAAATAGATTAATTAGTTACACATCCTAAATATAAAATTATGGATTATAAAGAATACCAAGTATATAGGAGTACTATTTGCCAATATACATTTAATTAATCACTCAATACACACAGGTCTTTTTCGTTGTAATTATTGATTTATTTTTAATATATTATTATTATGAACATTGTTTGCTTTCAAATTATGTAAAGATAAAATAAATTTAATATACACATATCAAAACTATTTGTATGGAATGTATTATATAAAAAGCATTGATCCTATTATGTGAATCAAATGAAAGGATCGGCGGGTGTAGGCGCCACGTTCTGGACCAAGGACCTCCGCAGTAAGGACCCTTCTCTTTCAACTCCCGCTATTTTGGTTGATCCTTAAAACCTTTGCTAATACCGACCGCTGGTGCTTAAATAAAACTATATTGATGTCTGACGCAGGGGTGAATTCAAGAAAAATGAAAGAAGTGTTAAGTTTTGTTTATAAATATTTTACATAATATCTTCATTGATAATTGACACATTTATCTAGATAAGCATTTTTATAAACTAGAAAATAAGTCGCCCTTCGCCATGTCTGGTTATGGACCCGTGGGTTGTGAGATAAACCCCGTAGCTGGTCAAAAATGTTCAATTTCTGTTTTTCATAAGCTGGACTTATATGAATTAACTTTATTGAACCAGTAATTAACAACAATATCTCGTATATTAAATGTTAAAAAAAAGAAGAAAAGAAAACATATGCCTCGTTTGATAAAAAAAAACTTTTGGAGTTCAAAATTCATTTTTTTTTGTAATCATATATTATTCTATGTATATTTTTTAACAGTTTAGTTTTATAAGCAGAAACGAAATTTGAACAAAACAATTTCTTTAATTTAATCAAATCACTGAAGTACAAAAAGCAAAGGTATTTATTATATAAAAATAAAAACTTGAAAAATATTTGTAATATTTTTAACACACAATTTTGTGTTTCCAACATTTTCAACCCTTCGTTTTAATAGCGTAAAACATGTTTATTTTAGGCATCGAAGAGAAAAATATACGAGTATATCATCTCTTTTCTTACTACACAAAACTATAAGATACCTAATTGTCAAACTATGGTTTGCTCAATCCTAGTTGAGGTAGCAATATTATTTTTTAATTGTTTAGAAACTAAATGATATTTATTTGGCCAGTCACATATAAAGTATTCTCCATTTCATGATAGATGCTAAAATATCAATTCAACGTTTCAAGAATATTGTCAAGGGTCTCTTGTCAATGATGTTCGGCAATCTTCTGATATCTCTTTCGCACAAAATGCGTCTCGAGCTTTGCTCCCGCGGTGCGGGACCTCACGCATTCGTGTGGAACTTCTTACTTCACCGTATTCAATGTCCAATAATATTAAAGCTTAGAAAATAATTCATTGGTTATGAATAAATGACACTCGAATGATCTAAGAGTTTAAAAAAATATTTTTATGATTATTTCTGTCTATTAATAGTTTTTACTTTATAAGAAATTAAGTGAATCGAATTATAAACAATGATCTATTGAATTAAATATAAAAATAATACTTCGTCACTTCTTATGTAGGGGGTTTTTAATAGTCCATTTCACTCATACTTTAAGAATTTTTATATGTTAACTCTGCTATAAAAATATATGTGTATTGTCTTATCTGATGTACAAAAATAAAATATCATACGTTTTCATTTAGTTTGCATGATTTTAAATACGAAAACGCAGAGATATGACTATAATATGATCATTAAAAACAAATTCATGACAAAGAAATATTCAATATACTTACTTTAAAAAATATATATTAAGGTTTTATTTTTACTTAAAGTTGCCGGGTTGTAACATTATGTCTGGCACAAAATAGAATAAAATATTAATTTAGCTAATATTCAATATATGTGTATAAAATTAAAGGGTATTCAAAAGAATATAATCCCTGAAAATATCTCATTGGAGAAACTAATAAGTTATATTTTAAAGAATATACTTTTTAGAAGGCTAGAAAGAAGTGACCACTAACGTCTACATGGCGTTTCAAGGTTTGAAGGTGGGTTAATTTTAATTGTTAAGTCACACTTTTTTTTTTATCTCTATTTAATATATAAAGTTACGTAATCTTTAAAGAAGGGAGGAATGGATCAAGTTGAATGTTAACATGGTGTTTCATTGATAGAGGAGGGTAAAAAACGTAAGAAAAAACGTTACTTTGTTTATGGACGATCCTTATCGGCGTAGAATTTTGTTTTAAACGTTAAAAAATAAACAAAATTTCTTTTTAAAATGTATCAGCTGAAAGTATTCTAGCTATGGTAATAATTTTATATCTTTATAGATTTTGTTTAAGTGATATGCGTTGTTTGTATAAACATACCTTTCAATACATTTTTAGTCGGTATGTCAATGATCTGTATCTCGCATCAATGTGCCTATTTTATATTTTTATTATGAAAATAATCGAAATATTGTTCAACGTTTTATGTTTAATGACAAATTAAATGTTTTTCTTGATTTACTGTATATATTCGTATATATATATCGACCCTGTTTAGGCAAAAGAGCGTAACCCTCCGTTTTTTTAAAAGAGCTTTTATTTGAAAATCACAATGTACAACAAAACTGAATACACGTTCTGTCAAAGGCAATTAAGCCAAAGATATCGAATTATTACAGAAATTCAGCTTTACATTTTGAAAAAACAACGACCTATTAAGATTGGAAAAGGAAAGGAAATGGAAAAAGCGTGAACCTTCAATTTTAATGATTTTCCTTTAATACGTTTTTTAATTATCAGACCACGAAAATAAAACACCAATATATTAGTCTTCATGCACTTCAAGTTTGTGTTGATGCAACTTTGACTAAAAATCATTAAAAAACGTTTTTTGTGCCTTTTGTATTTTTTTTTCTGAGAGAGTTAATCTTTTTTGCATAAACACAGTCAATATATATAAGTAAATATAACGAAATGCAAAATGATACATTTAATGTAATATTTTTCAAGTTTTGTTCTCTCCAATATTATCTCCGTTGACTGCGCCTGCATTAAGGTTTAGAAAAATATTTGACATAGCAGTAGCTGGTAAATAAATATTATAGGAATTCGAGTGTATTATGACTTGGAAGAATAAATTTGCAAGAAAAGAAGAATTCTTGTCAAACAATATGCCGCAAATGTGGGCCAGACTGATTTAGCGAAACGAACTGGGCGGTGTGTCACTGATACATTTTATTGTGTGTAAATTCAATACATGAAAATGCATACAAACACATCTATCTATTCCACGAATATTATACATTTATTTTTATCATATTTATCACTTAAAAAGAAATTGGTATAATTTTCACAAACATGAAATAAGACCCAAATATTACATTAGGTATGTATTTGAAAAAAAAGGCTTCAAATTTTGAGGGAGTACAGTAGCAATTAGTGTAATTGGTTATTTTAACTTATCCAGAAAATGAGTTTTTTTTTAAATTACGGTTACACACGTTTTTCCATTGATCTAGTTTTAAGTTATGAATTTTAATAACTGTATCCAACACAATTATTGTATAATGTTTATTTGATGCATAAAAATACAAACGAGTATTTTATTGCTTGGTGCTTGACGTAGATATACGTCCATACTTCGTTAACCTTTTCTGTGCCAAACACAATTTCACAACCTGGCAAGTGTGGATTTTTAACCAAAAATAGAACTTTATAATATTTCTTTCATAATCATATTTAATGTTTCTTTCTTATGATTTGAATCTAATCCTTATATTACAGTCATACTCGTATCTCTGCGTTTTTATTTTTAAAAGTGGATAGGAAATGATTATATATTGCATACATATTTAATATTATACCAGACATAATGTCACAACCTTGTAAGCTATGAAGTTTTAAGCAAAAATAGAACCTACGTGTATTTTTAAAAGTATATTAAATGTTTCTTTATCATAACTTTATTTTTAATTACGATATAATAATCATATATCTGGACTTTTATACATAAAATCATGCAGAATATTCAAATTTGTCTGGAAAACTACGTTTTAAGTTGTGCGAGTTAACTCGTTTCTCTCAATTAATTGGTTAAAGCGAATTTCAAATGGACCCATATGCTCGTCCATACTCTTGATAGGTTAAATTTGAAATCAGTACAATTTAAAGCTAATATTTTTAACAAATTATTGATAAACACATAAGCATTCACTCAGTGGGTATTTGTGAACAAAAAGACAAGATGTTTTGCAAAGATTTGCGATTCTTTCATCCGAAAGCATTTCATGAATGAATGTATTCGTATTTGTGTTGACCGGGCGTGCAAACATAAAAAAATAGTGTCTTGTTTTTAAAAAAGTGGTTATATCACTTACGTTTAAAAAATAAATTCATACCAAAAAAGTGACTATAACAGATAAATAAAGTTTTTTATGTAAGCGAGTCAATAGAGCATTCGACTTACGAGCCGAGGGTTGCAGGTTTAAATCTCGTATCTGCACACGTTTTATCACGTGAATTTGAAACCAGGACATCGACTAATTGATAGAGCTAATAACTGATGACTTTTTAAAAATCTTGTAAACCAATTTTGATATTGTGAGGATGTATATGCTCTGTTTTGGAGTAGATAAGAAAATAATTGCTACTATTTAAAGAAAACTAGGTACACATACATACACGAGTAAATGTTTTTCAGTTTGAGTTTTTCTTAAATATGAATATTATAGTTTATTCCTAGGTTGACTCAGTGATATGACACATGACTTTTAAAACTGAAATAATCATTTCATATCATTCAGTAGTTTTACATTATGCATTTCCCATAGATTTTTTATTAAATCGAACGATTTTTTAGCGAAATTATACATTAATATTTTAAACATAGTGCTTGTCTAGGATATATTTTTCTAACTATATCCGCTCCAAAACGAAGCATATGAATCTTCAAAATATGAAGATTGTTTTTGACAGTTTTTTTATGAGTAATAATATTATTGTCAGTTATTAACTCAAGCAAGTTTGTCTTTGTTCTGGTTTCAAATGCACGTGAAAAACGTGAACAAATTTTGTCAGCTACAAGATTCGAACCCTAGACCCTCTACTTGTGAGTTGGATGCGCTATCCACTCACCAATGAAAGCAGAAAATATACTAAAAAAAAAAACAAAAAAATATAATTACTTGAAATTGTTATAATTTACATGGATTATTAATAAAAATACAAAATATTGTGATTTATTGTAACAGTACAAATATTAAGATACACATAATTTCAGATATCAAATGTATATTTTATTTATAGAAATAATTAAAAAAATATTAATTTTTCGTAGGTTTATACTGTAATAATTAACGGTGTTCCAAAAATGATGTCACAAGCTACCGGTAGTTTTCCATCAACGGGTTATAAGCCACTTTAAAATAATCATTCAAAATGACAAAATCTTTAACATTTAGAGACGATTTTTTTCTTTTTTCACGTGTATTTAATATCTGGGCAATCTTTAATATTTATAATTAATCGGTCGCAAATCACGTGATGTTGATTGACAGGAAAACCACAGCAATAAAATATGCAGATTCACTATTTCGTAAAAAAAATGATGATCATTAATATCCGATAAGGAAAACTGTACGGCCTGAAGACAAAGCATTATATAATTGAGTTTATATTAACATTGTTTAAATATATATAATATATGATAACAATTATCGTCTGAATGTATGGTAAACGAAATAAATATCCAAGCCATATGCTTTGTTTTGGAATGGATATAGTAAAAATAAACTAAAAGAAAGAAATTATTGGGCGATATTGAGTAAAAGCCTATATTTTTGCCATATAAAGGGTTACAAAAATTAAACGGTATGGCAAACATTCTTACAGTATTTTGTCTAAAATGTAAGTGTAAAAGTAATAAAAGCGAAATTTAATTACAAATCAGTGACTTAACAATAAACAAGCAGTGTTGAAGGAAAAGGTAAATAAAAATATTAATGCATGTTTATCTAATTGACGTTGGAATAGAGAATGATAGTTTTCTTTAATCTATGCAATATGGACATCAAGAATATGGTTGTATTGTTTGTAAAATATAATCGGTGTCATATCCTTTTTAGTCATTAATATTAAATAAAAAAAAATCGAATATGAAATCAACAAAGAAAAATAGTTTAGGAACTGAAGACCCAATTTGTAAACAGTGCCTGCGTGTAACTAAATCTTTGATCTAAGTTCATTCAAGAAACCGCTCTCTGCAAATCGGGAAACATAAATTATTATCTAATAATAAGAAAAAAAAATGAAAACAAAATACCAAAACCCTGGTTAGACAAAAAAAGCAAATGGTTGGTTATTCATTTGTATTTGTAGCCAGGACAGGACTTAACGATTGAGCTAATAATGTCTAACCATTAAAAACTAACTGTTAATAAAATCTTCACAATGTTCACGATTTATTTTCGTACTGGTTTTGCTAAGATTTTAATGAAATATTTTACTTAGTAGACTATAGTATTTATTTATGAAAATTTTGACACATTGTTTGATGTTTTTTATATGATCAGATGAAATAAAAAACTTACATTGTTCAGATTAACAATCGCACGTAAATTCAATGTAATATATGTTGCGTTTTGTATTTTGCTTTGATCGTTAATTCAAAAAGTCGACATTATAATTAACAACTGTTATTGGTTTGAAATAATTTCCAAGAAATTATCCAGATTGCATAGGCCGTATATCGTCGTTATACTGGGAAATGGCGTTAAGTCGAAAAATGACCGTTTTGTCTTAGGAATTCAGTTTGGTGAATTTTCCTTTGCTCTAACTCCTGGTAAAACAAACCAGATACTATTTATTATGTAAGTCAAAATAACTCTACTCGTAAAATACTTGTAAATAAAAATCCTGAGAATAGTTAGCTAAAAATTAAATAAAAACTCTTTGTTTGTTATTGGATGATGTTCAATAAACAATCACTAAATATGTCACCGACATTTCGAATAAGATCAGACATTAAAAACTTTCTATATACTTTCCAAAAAAACCCAACAAATCACGTGAAGTGTGTGGTGAATAAAAATGTACTTAGAGAAGCGCTGTTTAATATTGCTCTCCATTATAATTGATTCATATACGTTCAAGGTTAGAGTGATATATCGAGCCGATCTATTAATTTTTTTTTATTTTGTTTATTGCTATATAAAAATCTCCCGTGCTAATTGATGTCTATGTATATCGTATTATATCGAAACTGTTTAGGCAAAAGGGCTTAACCCTCAGTTTTTTGAAAATTGGTTATATTTGAGAATCACAATATGCACAACTAAAAAATACACGTTCTGTTGAAAGGAATTAAGCCGAAAATGCCGAATTATTGTCAAAATTTAGCTTTAAATTTTGAATAAAAAATGATCTTTTAGTCTGTGTAGTAAATAAAAAAAGCATTAACCCAAATTTCAATGATTTTCATTTAACAACATTTTTTTATTATCAGATCAGGGAAATAAAACACAAATTTATTGGTTATAATGCATTTCAAGTTAGTGTTAATGTTACTTTTACTAAAAGTTATTAAAAATCGTTTTTTTGTGCCTACTATAGATTTCTTCTATGAGGGTTAATCCTTTTTGCCTAAAAAGGCTCGATGTCGAATTGATAAAAGTCTTTCAAAAATGATTTTTTGCAATTACTGTACATTTAATAACTGCACAATATATGTTAGATGTTTCCTTATTTTCATAATTATTTACTTAAGATTATAGAGAGCACAAATGATTTCATCTGAATTTTTAGCCACTGGTTCGAATACCATAGATAAATTAAAATTTTCTGACCATTTTCGAATATTAACTTGTCCATAAGTACTCGTATGTACGCGCATATGAGTCCGCTCAAAATTCGCTTTGAAAAAATATAGACGTATATCTACGTTAAGTACCGAACAATAAAACACTTGAATATATTATTTATGCATCAAATAAACATTGTACAACAATAGTATTTCATACATTTAATATTTTTTAAAATTTATTTCTAGAATCTAGATTATTGAAAAAAAACTTGCATCTAATTAATTGTCCAACCGTAATTAAAAACTCACTCCTTGAGAGATTAAAAATCTAAATTATCATTATAAAACCAATTAGTTGGGTAAATATTAAATTTATATTAGGAGTATATAAAGTAATTTTTTTTATTGATTTATTTAATCTTAAATTATTTAATGCACTTTTTCCTTTACGA